>SRZU01000227.1:0-64972 GCA_013183765.1 Fusarium xylarioides | reverse complement strand
CCCTAACCCTAACCCTAACCCTAACCCTAACCCTAACCCTAACCCTAACCCTAACCCTAACCCTAACCCTAACCCTAACCCTAACCCTAACCCTAACCCTAACCCTAACCCTTTAAAGAAAAAGTTATTATTATAAACTTTAGTAAAAAAACCTTAAAAACGCTAAAAGAAAGAAGAGAATAGTAAGTAATAAAGAATAAAGTTATATAGTTTATAGTAGTTAAATAAGATATTAAACTAAATATAAAATGTATAAGAAAGATAAAATAAGTAAATAAAATAATATAAATTAATTAAGATTTACATTTTATTATAAAGCTAGAATAGCCTTATAATTTATATAAAGATTAAGTACCTTACTTAAAGTAATAAAGCCTCTTTTTAATCAAGTTTAATTAATTAACTTCAGTTTCTTAACCTACTCCCTTAAACTACACTTTACCTAAAGTAGTAAAGCCTCTTCCTAATCAGGCTTAGCTGAGTGTCAACTTCAACAATAGTTTGTTTACAAGGCTTTGAAGCTTCCGACTTTGACCCGGCAGCTCGAGTCCCCAGGGGCACCATTTGCGTTACACACTTTCCTGAATTTGCAATTGTTAATCGCTTTTACCCCGATCCCCTTATTGTTATAAAGAAAACACTCTGCGTAGCCTTTTTCTATATACTTGGTAGCGTCATTGCAAGACTTAACCGTGGCGTCTTCATTGGGCGTTCCGTTGGCATTAGTACAATGACAGTACTTGTATGTGTCGCATGCTTGGCTAGCTGCAGCAAACGCGAGAGCGAAGACGAGAGCGAGTTTCATAATGAGGAATCTATTACAGGTTAGAATGCTGGATCTTGTTTTCTTTTTCATGCACTTACATAGCAGTCGTAACTAAGAATTTAGAGCAGAGTGATTCCTTAATGGCTCCATTAGTCGTGGAGCGACTGTCCTTTTTATAGTATTATACTAAAGGAATCAACCGAGTCTTTGTCATTGTGAGAACCATTTGAACGTTTTAGGCGTAAGCATCAGGCCGCAAGCAAGCGTTGTTATCTTTAGCGCGCCCGCATAGACAGGTAAGGGACATAATTCTAGGATCATTATCTACCGAGAACTGGATAGGCATTATGACCTCAATAGCCTCAGCTCGACCCTTAGTAAAAAAATTAAGATTTTCGGCAGTTGTTTTTGGTGTTGAGAGTCTTCTGGATTCCTTAGATTCTTTGGGTTTTAACTTCTTCGGGTTCTTCGGGAGACCAAAAGTCCCTAATAGACTAGGATATAGGATGGCTCCTCTACTTATGTTATCCTTGCATAATATTATTTGAGTTTTTACAGGGTTTATATACGAGAAACTTTGAGTTTGCCCCACCTTTTAACTCTCAAGCAGGTTTTAAGGAACCACCAACTGGAGCGGGTTGCATATCCTGTGCCTGGGCTCCACGTTTCCGAGTCTCATACGGACAAGAATATCCTGATATTGGTTTTTATGTGTGGTTTGACCCATTAGATAAGGTTTTGATAAATTATACATGGAGGAGCTGAACTCAAATTTTAATATCACCACCACATTAGTCTCTAATGTTGCATCCCTGTCACAGAGCTCGTTCGCCCACCCTACAAACCATCTTCTTTACACCTTAAACCTAGTAAGAGACCTAAAGTTTTCAAATGAATACTCTCATCCTCCTGGCTCGGTAGCTCCTAGTAAGGGTCAAGAGTTACCATGCAGCTTCATTTGAACATGTATATTTGACCCGGGCGGTGAAGCCGGCCCGTGTTGTTGGGCTGCGGGCGTCTTTACGCGCTCTTGACCATATCTGTGATTACAAGATCTTTGGCCAACAAGGATATTGCCGCCTCGGTTTCGCTCGGAAGAAATTAACACTGTAGACAACTGGCAAGCTTTCACAAATTCTGGCTCGATACCCTTGCCCTTGCACCGGCAAACGCGCATGATGATCATTCGTGATAGGCTGAGAGATCGGCCTACCCTGAACGAATCCTCAAAACAACATTAATGCTAGTGCACCTCGGGTAGCCCGGAAAGTTCTCTACACTTGGATGCCCGCAATACTCAGCCTCACTATCCTAGTAGTTGATGTGGAGCCGGTCTTTTCGTGCTGTGTTGTGTTAATTTCTGCTCTTTGAAAATTTTGTCGATGCGTGGTCTCGAGATATTCCTTGCTGCTTGCGCGTACCACACCAGCATTTGTTCAATAGAGTAATTACTTCATCTTAATTAAGCTATTAGTAAAAGAAGCTTGACTCGACCCGCCCATCTCCGATGAACCAATTGCTAGCGATAGAACTGTTGGTCGCAGTGATGCATGGCCCGAGACACCCGAGACACCCGTCACCCCCCACACCTGACGCAGGGTTAGACTCGTGGGCATGCAGAAGTTACCCAACCTTGAGTTCATTTCCCCTATGTTCCACTGTACGAACTCTTGGAACGAGAGCTGTGTTAATGGCAGATTACGTTGCTAGACGGCTGAGGAATGCTGGGTACTTTGGGTTTAGTTAATTGATCCTCTTTGTTTGGAACAGGATATCCTGTTTATTGGAAGCGCAGACTTGAAGCGCTTGTAAGGTTTTCTTAAAGCACTATTAACTCGAGATTAGACTTCGCTTATTGAAGTTGTTATAGGTAGTGGCCGCCCTTTGACTCCTAGTATAGTCTCTAAGAGTAAAGAATAGTAGAAGTCATACATTTTTTAAGAGGTTTTAAGTAAATAATAGTTATATTTTTTTATGTATATAAGTAATTAGGCCTTGTAATGATTTTATACATATTAATTATTTAAAAATAACTACTAAGAATAACGTATATGATAAGCATGTGCACCAAACAAATATGTGCACCAGCAAATCTTAACCTTCAAAATAGAAATGATCACAAAATCACGACAAATCATCCAATCAATAACCTTTATCCTTAGCTACTCAAAACGTAAGGCATTTAATAAAACTTAATCTCATCTATGCGCAGTATCTACATATAGACCAAGTACTTATGCGCACCAATTCAGTGAATGCGACATTTCCTGACCATGACTGTTGACAACGCCGTCATCTACAGCCTGGAAAATCGCCCCTGTAGCTGCATTCCAAAACACCTGCGCTGTTGCCACCCCCCAAGGTCTAACAATGCTCAAAACAGCAGCAAACTGGTTGGGGGCTCTAGTTGGCTGAGGGTTGCTGAGTCGCCATCCAAGATCAACCTGCTCAGGTACAATAGATAGATGTCCATTTGATTCCGTTTGAACAAAGATATTGAGAATAAGATTAGCGGCAGATGCAAGGGTAACAATCCAATTCACCTGCAGCCTCTGCTGCCTAAATTGACGTTTATCAATACTGAAACTACTATACAGGTTAACCGGCTTATGTGAAGAGAGGCGGGGCTTGAGCCTACTAATTATCAGTAAGCTATCAGGAAAAGGATTGATCTACTAACCGTCCAGGTTGGATACTCTGTCCCAAGGTAGGAACGAATACGACAGAGTATAGCAAAAACCGATCAGGTCTTATCGTGGATTGGATGGTAAGTTTGAATTTGGTGGATGGTTAAGCCGAGTATTCAGGACGTAGGGAGAAGGAATGGATTAATGAGATACAGGGCATAATACTCTCAATATATAGACGTGCAGGCTTATGATCTAGGACTATGATCATTTAACTGTTACTTTAACCTTTGCTCACCCTTCTTTCTTTTCAATGGTGCAAGGGTCTTGTTTATGCGTTATGGCTATATGAAGGCTAGCTCTGTTAAATCATGCCATTTCCCCGTAAAGCTTGGTTACTATTAAATTTACTTTTCATGTTTTTTACAGACGACTTCGGCTGTAGTTACTTGAAAGATACTAGTAAGTCTGCTATTTTAGCCTGGTAAAGGGGAAAAAACAAAAGTATAGAAACTGAAATTGGAATATGCTTTAATTTGTTTGTATTAGATGGGAACGGATTGTAACGGTCATCATTAGTTATAAGGTTAGAAGTTAATTACAGACTGCTTTTTATGAGCTGTTTTAAGTCAGATGCTGCATGTGCGGTATCGTAGGACACACCGCTTATTTTCTACGTCTGTGCTCAATTATACGGGAAGTCTGGAATCTTCTAGCGTAATACCTACTGACCTTCTTATTCTTTTCTAGGCTCCCATTTCAGGCAAAAGGGCACGCTATCCGAGGGAAAAAAGACTTAAGTCGCTAAAAGTCCCTAATAATCGATTCCCTCGATCACCATGGTATGAACTGTATCTAGTCATAATCTAACTTCTTTGTCATTTTTATCATCTAAGCCATAGACAAGCAAATCAAATCAGCTTTTGTTAGTTAGCCACCGCGCACAAAGCGGGATTACAATATCATCAGAGGAATCTATCGCCAGTATGATATGTTGAACATCAATCCTAGTCTAGGATACTTATTTATCGCAAAGCCGCAGCCCAATACAATCCACCACTCTAAACAAAGCGGCATTGTTGCTGGTATGGTGTTCTTCATTATTCTTATCACAACAATCACAATGACCCGGCTTTGGCTGAGAGCCAGTAGACCCTAGATGCAAGTCAGATAGGACGACTAGGCTATACTCGCCGCTACAGTATGTTAACCGTAATGAAGCATCACTAATAAGTCTTTTTGCATATAGAACTATAGGCCCTGATCTGTATTGAAAGTTACAACTGAACAAAAGGTTAGCTGTGGAGCCAAAAGTGAAGCTATCCCCAATTGAGGCCCTGTTAGGTGATAAATCGTTAGTTTATTGCAATTTCTACTTAGTGTTAAGTTATATAAGCTTAGAGGATGTACCTTTTTAGCTGTAAACCTGTTAGAGGAAAGTTGCTAAGGAATTCTATGGTTTATTAGCTAAAATAGCTGCCTCTAAATGTGCATTCCTGGAAGTGTACATTTGGCCGGTTTGCTGTACAATAACGGAAGGCTGATAAGGCTGCCCTGAGCTTACCCTATAACCGGCTGACTGAAGCTCTGAAAATGGATGATTCTGACCCTGACTGAAGCAGCGATGAAGATCAGGATGACCTCGAGGACCTCTTCTTTGCATAGATGCTTGATGAGATCAGTTGATGGTACCTGGATCAAGAAATGCTGCAAATCCCTTATAATCGGGATCTAAGGGAGATTGTAAACCCTAGAGGAGCATCTGCTGCTGCAGTGAAGGCTCAGATGCTGCTTCATTGCAGCCCAGCTAAGTTCTTCAGGACCTTTCAGGTTCTAAAGGAGGTCTTCTATAAGTTAGTAGAGTGGTTATGGGAGAATACGGCGATAAAGGATACAAAATGGCAGACCTTGGAGCATAAAGTTATAATCTTCTTATACATTATCAGTCAGGGCATCTCATAACATCTTACAGCAGAGTTTTTTCTTATTAGCCAAAGTACAGTCTTAGTTATTGTAGCAGCAGCAGCAGAAGCCTTCCTCAAGCTGCATATACACTTTATTTAGCAGCCTGATAATAGCTTCATTTCCTAGGAGATAATAACTAGGCGAAGCAGTTAGTATTTCCACAGCTGTATTAATGCTATAGATAGAACTTATATTACTGTATATATTCCTAGTAAGCAGCAGAGAAAATGGTATAACAGGAAGTCCCTAATCTCCTAAAACGTACTCTATGCTATATACCTAGATAGGACTTTCTTATATATCCTTGCTAGCTATAAGGGCTTAGTTAATAATACCTTACTAATATAGCATGCCTCTTCTAAGAGTCTTAAAATACTAATAAATAGATTCTATATTAGCAATGCTAGCTTTAGATCTTATTAGGGACTTATTATTCCTTATACTAGCATTAGATATTATCTTAATAACTAGAAAATAACTTATAATAGACCTTAGAATAAGAAGGAGTTATATAACCTCTATTAATCCTATCTTAGGATTATTATTAAGCTTACCTTTAGCTAGGTTAAGAGGAAATTCTATATCCTCTGTTGCAGCATGCTAGAATATTCTATCTATAAGTAGATCCTATTTATCTATGCCTATATAGAGCTAATGAACTTTATTAGCAGCTGCTGTAAGGCTAAAGAAGATGAGGTAACTAAAGAAGACAGGGAAATCTTAGAGAAGGTTAAAGACTGGGCAGATAAGTGTGTAAAATCAGGAAATTCCTTACTTTTAAGGTTAACTATTGCAAAAGAATAGTAGGAAGCTTATGAAGAATATCATGCTGAGGTCAGGGAAGTTGACAGGCTTGTTAGTAAGCTTCGCAGGCTTGAGGCGCTTAATTTCCCTATCTGAAGGTGGTTGTGATGATAAGGGAAGAAGGTTGTAGTATTAAAAAAAGCAGCTAGCTAGGAAATATAACCCTTATCTCCCTTGAAAAGCTGATCTTAAAGGCATCTCATATAGCCTATAGAGATAAATCTTATAAGGCTATTTTGCAAGATTAGTATTATTTACATATTATATTGTAACTTTTTTATTTATTATCTAGTTTTCTTTAAATTCCTAGAGTAAACTCTCCTGCTTCTAGGCTATTAATCTGTATAGCTATTATTATAGTCTGCTATCTATTTTATATTGCAGCAAGTTAATTAAATTATAGCCTTCTCATCTGGCTTAAGAGTTAAGATATTATGACTTTACCTCTTAGTAGAGGGCAGGCCATTTTTTTAGGTAGCTGCCATAGAGGGGCTAGTAGAGGGGTTATAGGGCCTATATGCTGTATTAGTAGCCTAGATATTTAAAATAGAGTATAGTTATCTATATTATAATTATATTATTATTTTAGCATTTAAAAATCTGCTATAAATTGTAATTACTATTTTCAGTTTAAATACTATAAATACAAAATTTAGATTTTTTTAAACTAGATTTAATTATAATATTGCTGCAGTAAGTAATAGGGGCAGATTAGGGTTACCTGGCTGATAACCCGATTAGGTTATCATAATCTATGAGGCTAGCTTTTTTTCAGCCTTAACACTAATGCAGCTGCATTACTATTTCAATCTATAACCTAGCTCTTCTACATTAAGGATTTCTTTATTTTATAACCTTTTAGGACTAAATAAAAGGTTTTTCTTTATTTATTTATTTCTACTATCTAGGAAATGTATATATTATCCTCTGCTGCTAATAAATTACTTAGAAAACTGCCTGCTTATATATCTTCTCTAGGAGTTGCCCCTAAAGCCTCTATAGTATATCTTCTAAATAGCTTCTCTTTATACTTATCCCCTAAACTGTTATATCTTATAATATTATTATAATAAAGGAATAACCAGTCTTTAAACAGTTTAACTTTATCTTCTAATGCTATCTCCCTAAAACAATCTTTAATATTATAGACTACAGCTTCTATATCTGCAGCCCTAACTGCATAGCAGTCCTAATAAGTAGCAAGTATAGCTATAAGGGTTTTACTGATATTTTTAAGCTAACCTAGGACTTTAGGAATAGCTCTGTGTTGCCTCTTAGCTGGCTGCAATGGCATACTCTGTAATAAGGCAATAGAGGCATTATAGCGCTGTTTTTTTACTGTTTCTAACGCTGCAGCTTAACTGGAGGGAGGCCCTAGAGTCGCTGTCATAGCGCGGCTGCTAATAACAGTTATTTCTTCTCCTTCTCCTTTCTCCTCTTCTAGATCTTTATTATTGCTTAAGACTAAGTTAGTAGTTAATACTATAAGCCCCTTAGTATCTATAGCCTTAATTGTAGTAAGTCTAACCTCTTCCTTGCCCTTAAAAGCTTATTTATAAAGCTAATAGAATTTCAGTTTATACTATTTAATCTACTTAACTAGCATAGCATATTTATTAATAAAGTAATCTTATAACTTATTACTAGTTAAAATAAACTTAATATTATAATTATAGGAAGTGCTACTAATGCTATTAATAGTAAGAAATACCTTTTAAATCTTTAGTAAGTCTTCTATCTTCCTTTTTACCTTCTTATAATTAAAGGTAATATAAGTAAACTCTTCTAATAGCCTAGCAGCTATATCTCTATATACTTACCTTATATTAACTTTCTTTTTACTGCTAAATTTATTCCTATTATAAGCTTTATAGTATAACTCTAGCATTATCTTAATTATATTATTATTCTACCTTATATATATAGGCTTCTTCTTCTCTAGTGCTAGCAGCAGTGCCTGCAATAAAGTCCTTAGTCTTAAGCTTAGGGGCAGTATATTTATTAGTAAGGGGAAGGATTTATTATTATCGCTAGCAGAGTCTTCATCTAAGGCATAGCTGTTAGGAATAGCTTTAATTGTAGCTTGTATGCTGGCCTTAGGCCTTAGGGTTAGGGTCCTTAATAACATTAACATAGTTACTGCAGTTATTATAGGTATGCGTTTTATGTAGCAGAAGGTGGTGAAATCATTATAAGGCTAACTTAGCTCCCTTAGGCATGACAGTCAGCAATGAGGCTGCCTAGACTGACTGATCTGATGAGACCTACGCTGCATTACTAGTTGAATAGGGTTTACTGAGGTATATATGTGTTATGCACAGAAAAATAAGTACCGCAAGTTGCTCCACATCTAACTTACTGTTCAATACAGATCAGGGCCATACGCTGACTTATACTTCCTCGTTCGAAGAGCCTCTGCGTCGTCTACGCAATCTTACAGATCCTGGCTGTAACGAATTCTAGTGCGGGTCGCCATACCTGGGAGAATACCTATGACGACTTTCAGAAATACTCGTATTATCTGACCGTCTGTACGGAGGTGCGTCTTAAAAGTCTTTGCCGGCGCTAAAATTACGCTAAGTGGGGCAAAAGAGCAGGTACTTGCAAATCTTGATTTTTACAGCTATTTATTCCTGCCTTCCTTATACTTATTTCTACCTTCTAATTTTATAATTCCTATAAATATATATAGGAATTCTCTTAATCTATACCTAGATCTGCTTTTATAAAAGGTTATTCTATATAGCTTCTTACTTATAAATAGCTTCCTTTTTATTTCTTAAGGCGCTTTTTTTTATTATTATCCTCTTTATTTATAGCTAGGTAAGCTTAATAGCATTAAAATCTAGTAAATTTAAATACTAAAGAAGCCTCTAAACTCCCTTAATATTATATAAAAGCTACTATATATAGTATTTATAATTAAAAGCTTAATCTTCTTATATAAAGGTATTTAATCTTTTCTTTTTATATTCTTTTATAAAAGGAAGCAATCTCAGGATCAGGATCTTCATATAGTATCACTACCAGTCAATACTGCCTTTTTTTCCCTCTCTTATTAGCTTACTATTAGCTTTATTCTAAGACTACTCAGGCTTCTTGCCCAGTAGGTTATAAAGCCCTAGCCTTCTTATTCCATTCTTAAGCTCCTATTTCTCCTTTATAACTAGCTTAAGCTCTGCATTTATTGCCTTAATTGTGAGTTTAGCTTCCTTCTTCTCCTTTAAGGTCTCTAGAGACTAGCAATAAAAGGGACCTTTTTTATCGTATAAAAAGCAGCCCTAAAACATGAATTCGCTTAAGCCTTTCCATCTCTTATAAATGCAGCTGCAGAGAAATCGCTTCTTAGGTAGCCTCTAAATGCAGTAGCTGCTGCAGCAATAAAGAAGTATTATAGAAGTTTTATCTAACTAAATTACAGCTTTCTAATCTTCAAGGGTCTAATCTTTATAAGCAATACACCATTCTAGGCTTCCTTGTCGGCTTCGTTTTCCTGTATCCTGCTGATTTAAGGATTCTGGCGATAGTCGCAGCTGAGATCTTGACTCCTTGACTGCTAAGCTCGCCGGAGATATCAGTAAGTGTTTTTTCCCTGCTAAATCGATCTAGGCTAACCTTGGCGATAATAAGGCTATGATTTTTATTAGTATTCTTCATAGGCCGCCTAGATTGAGGTTTATCTTCCAACTAAGCGTTAATAAGTCTAAGGGGACTCTTATTAAGCTTAAAGCCTGCCTTAATTGCCTAAGAATATATCTTATTAATTATACATTTAGGGATACTAGTAAGGAGGTTAATTTATACTGTAGTTTTCCCTCCTCTACCTAGGGCTTTTAATGTTACTACTAAAGCCTAGGTTATAATATCTATATATATATATAGCATCTTCTTTATAAGTTAAAAACAGAAAGAACAGTATAAAGAGGGGAAGAATGGTGTGAAAATCGCTCATAGAAGATAGCTAATAAAATCAGCAGGGATCCCCTATCTAAGTTTGCAGGGGTAGTTGCTGATCCCTCTTGGCTGGCAAAGACTTTTAAGATGCACCTCCGTAGACTTCTATTTTATCTGACAGTTGCGATGATAAAAATTTCTATTACCCTTTTCATTTGACGTCTTACCTGCATGGCCTCCTGGGCATGGATACTTGTCTGACATTCTCCTGGGTACCTTAATCATCTATATCCTTGTAGCCATTTTCTGGTCTATCTTTGAGTGCAGCCTACCTCGCGCGGTTTGGGATCAAGAGCATGCTGGAAGCCTATTAGAGCCTGCTAAGTGCGGTAATGCGTTTGTAATGGCTAAAGTTCTGAGCTTTATTCATTTGGTGCAAGGTATTATTCTTTTTACAATGCTTATCTTGATCTTGTGGTGTATCTAGATAAGTTTGTTGAAAAAAGTTAGACTTTTTGCAATCTAGGTGGTGGGTAGCCTTTCTGTAACTGGTGGTTTATTGCAGCAGTTTCTTCTATCGGCTGTTACTGATGACATCTTTTGGCAGTATACAATCATCCTGAAATGGACTATGCTTGATCTAGGCATAGGTATACTTGCAGCATCGCTCCCAGTCCTAGATGTGGCAATTATGGGATGGTGGGATCGCGCGAGATCGTCCCTTAGCCGACCCTGTGCGCAGCAACATTTTACATCTGCAGGGATAAATACGGTGAACTCTTCGCCACTATACATAAGCACAGGCTCAACAGTCGACATCCTTGGTGGGGAGCATGATTTTCAGATGGACTCGACTAAGTAGATCGTAAGCGACAGGGTTGATAATAGCTTGAGATGATATTATTACACTATTATACCCCTCTAATTACTATTTAAGTATAATAATAGATTGGTATTGTTGGGAGTCTGTGCCGTGTGAAGGCCCTTGCTATACTTGGTTTGGAAAGGATCCGGTTGGTTAAGCAGACACATGTATGGAATTATTGCTTTAACATAACTAAAGAGCCCAGTCCATTCTTCACTAACCAACTAACAAAAGCTTGCTCCAGATACGACTGAGCAGCTGTGCCTAGTGGCCTCATTATTCCTATGACAGTACAGCTTGAATTACAAAGCAGTATCCATTCATAGCCATCTAGTTTGCTTATATCGGCATGCCATGGCGCCGTATCTACGTATGTGTTGGGAAGGAGAGGATTTAAAAGAGTATATTGTAGACCAATACTAGTCTTCATTAGAAGAAAACGCCATGGATCATCACCGCAGATACACTGATTAGCCCTACAGTATTGACAGCAAGCTTGCCATTCTAGTCTAAACTGGCTTTCAGTATACTTGCCAAGCCGGTAGATCTGCTATTCTCATATCGTGTTAACACTTGAGGCGGGTGTCTAGGGTGCATCAGGACTCCGCGACACCCACTTCGTATTTGACAATTTGAAATGTCAAAAAGCATCTAAAATCATACGATAGATAGCCTTAGTCTATAAGTACGGAAGACTATAGGGCTCAGTGGCTCAAAAGTCATTTCGTAGTAGGCCGACCCCCCCCCGTAGGGCGCCCTAGGTTACATTTGTATCTATCCGATTTTTGAATTGAATTATTGTAGGCCCCTTATATAAGCCAAAATGGGCCCTTTAGGGTCACGTAATAACATAATATACATTTCCTTGCAATCCTAGCTTTAGCTTCATTTTCTTCCTCTAAAATTAATACGCCTTACAAGGTAAGAATTCCTTACTTTCCCTTACCTGCATATACCTGCAATAGCCTTATATAACCTGATAAATGTATTTTTAGAATTGCATGCTTCTAATCTTTTATATAATGCTATTTTTATTTCCCTATAAGCACTTTACTCTGCCTAATTTAGTACCTGCACTACAGCGCTTATACAGGTAACTTTTACTTTATATAAACCTATCTTCTATCTTATATATACTTTTAATTAATGCTATATAGCTTCTATTATTTTTATATAATTAAGAGCTTTATTTTTATATATCTTTTATCTTATTGTATATATATTTAATATACTTAATTTATAGCTAACTGCTAATATTTTTCTTATAGTATTAATATTCTCTTTTAAACTAATTCTATTTATATAAATATATATATAACCTAATCTAAGCACTATACTATCTAAGCTAAAGGTAAAGCTAAAGAAGCGCAAGATAAAGCTTAAAAAGGAGGTATAATTAGCTAAAGAGGCTAAGGACCTACATAAAGCCAAAGAGGAAGCTACAGCTATAAAGGAGGCCTAAGAGAAGAAGAATAATGCAGCTAAGAAGAGAGCTAAAATAGCAAGAAAGAAGGCTAAAGAAGCTAAAAAGGCAAAGAAGGAAGCTAAAAAAGCTACTAAGAAGGACCCTAAGAAAGATAATTCTAACTCTAGTAGTAAAAATGACTTTAATAGTAATAAAGTTAACTATATTAGCTATATTATAGTATATAACTAAGATAAAGACTATTTAATTTAAAAGAAGCTTCTATAAAAGGATTTAAGTAACTGCTTTAAATATCTTTCTAAAAAAATCTATAGTAAAGGTACTAGTAATTTTAACTAGACTATTAAATAACCTATTATGCAGCTTAATCTAACTATTTAGATCTTCTATTATACTTTAAAGAAGTATAACTATAAGGGTATTAAGGCTATTTATTTTAATATTTAAGGTATAAGTTATATACTATATAAAGCTTTATATTATATTATATTAACTTATTTAGAAACCTACTAAGCCTTATAAACTTAAGTTATAAGAGTTTAAAAAGGGAACTATAAACCCTTATACTATAATATTCTCTTCTTAGAATGCTAATACTATACTCTGCTACCTCTATAGTATCTTATAATTTAAATTAGAAGTCTATAATAAATGCAAGAAGGAGAATAAAGCTTTTACTAAATATTATATTTACCTTTTTAAGCTTACTAAATATACTAACTGTAATTAAAACCATTTAAGGCCTTAATACTCCCTTTCTTATATATAGTACTATATATAGTACTCTCTTTCTTATATATAGTACTATATATAAACTTATTTACTTTTATATTAACTCTTAAATAGCTTCTAAGTATAAATATAATAGTAGTAATAATAATAGTAAATTAGAGCTAGATAGTGCTATAGAGGCTACTATAGAGCTTCTTAATTCGCTTAATTGCACTACCTGCTAGTTGCTTTCTAAATTCTTTAAGAGAGCTATAGATTCTATAAAGGGTAAAAAGAAGAAGGCTAAGAAAAGCAAGAACTAAGGTAATTATATACCCTATAAGCTACTTTAAAATAATACTAATATTAATATAGCTATAGTAGCTTAATCTTTATCTTTATTATTTTTAAAGATATAATTTAATAATTAATAATGCTATAATAAGCATTTTAAGTGCATAATAGAGTTTATAGTAATATATTAAGTACTACAAAATACTATAATATACTTAAGGAAAAGGTTTTTATTAGCATACTAGGCACTATAGAGCAGTATAGTATATATAGTCTAGGGTAAAAAGTTTTTTAATTGCTTTATCTTATCTTCTAATAAAACACTATAATTAGTAAGGTTATTAAGGTTATATAACCTTCTACTAGTATATATAGTCTTAAAATGCTATGTAAGCTTTTTTACCTAGTACTCTTTCTTTTTTATATAAGATACTATAAGCCCCTATAATAAGTACATTTAGTTACCCCCTAAAAGACTTAATGCCATTTTGCTCCTAAATTAAATAATAGAGGGATATTAAGTAATATACTGTAAATAAGCTTATAAAGCGCATATTAGTAGAGTTTAATATATCTATATCCCATATAACATTAAATTAATACTTTAAAACGTAGCAAGAAGATTAATTAATATTAATTACTAAATAAGCCTATATAGAAGATACTAAAGCCCTATAAAGCCATATTAAAAAGCTCTTCTTTTATAATATTCTTAAAGATAAGAATATCCTATGCTAACTATAGAAGGAGGGCTTTATAGTTATACTTACAGGCTTAAAGAGGATATAATAAGACTTTAATATATATTAATATTCTACTTCTAAGCAAAAAGCAGTACAGTTAGCTAAATTATATAAATTCTTTAAGAATAATGCCCTACTAAGCACTAAGCTTTAAATATTCAGTTAAACCTATCTCTATACCTATATCTACTAGCAAGAACTATCTCTTAGTAGAAACACTATATATAAAGCCTTTTAAAGCTTTTTACCTATAAATATCTCTAATTAATAGAATATAATGTAGCATTGCTAAACGGGATAGATAGCCCTAGGCCTTAACTTTATATAGTTAATTAATGCTTATAATAAGCTAAAGGCTTAAGGTATAGGTATATATACTTCTATTAATACTTACTTATAGTACATTATATAGCTTTATATAGGTGTATTAGCTAATACATTACATAGCATGCTTAAGCAATATCTTTATATTATTAAAGGCTAAGGTTATATGCCTCTTATAATCTAATCTAATTATAGCAATAAAACCCTTCTTATAGCTAGTATATATTATTACCTTTTGCAATTGTATAATACTATAGGAGGTAATATAGATTAATTTATCTAATTTAATAATTGCTAGATATATAGTAAAAGTATATAAAATAAAAGGATTAAGAGCTAGTAGCATTAACTAAATAACAGTTAAGCAGGTTACTAGTATATATATAGCCTTATATAGCCTTATATACTTATATATACTAACTATAAATAGGCATTTTTTGCTAGAATTACTACTAAAGGTAACTTTTTACTAGATTCTATTCTAGATCAAGTTGCAATTCTATATCTCTATATGCTAATAATACATATAAAGCTCTCTAAGTTTATAATGCTTTAGAATTTATACTATATATATAAATAACCTACTAGGCTATATATTATTTCTAGTTAGCTTTAGGTCTTATACTATTAACTAGAGGCTTAAGAAGTAGAAGACTTTGCTTTCCCTATCCCTTCTAATTAACTATAGATAATTATAAAGCTTTATAATAACAATTAGATTGATATTAATGTATATCTACCTAAAGATACAATTAAAGTATATAATGAGATTCTTAAGGGGGAAGTCTTTCCTACTAAAAGCCCTAATAGCCTAAAATACTCTATATACCTATTCCTATAAGGCTAATTAAGAGAGTATATGCTTAATAGGCATTAACTAGCTATTAGACTCCTTCTAATACCTACAGAAGGGATTAATTGCATATAGGATTATTTAGCTACTTATAATATTAATATTATAACCCTAAACCAAGAAGCAGTTAATACTAATAAGATTAACTTTATATAGCCTTATATAATATAAAAGAAGGCATTTTATATATATATTGCTACTTAAACCTCTATAATAATACTATATTTTACTTAAAGTAAGTATTAGTTTCTATAGCTTTCTCCTCTACCTCTTCTATATAATTTATTTTTTCTATACTATTTAGAAATGCCTTAAATGCAGCTAAAGTAAAGCTCTCTATATTACTTTTATTTCTTTCCTCTTTTATAACTAACTCTTAAGGTATTTTAACTTTAATTTTATCTTTTATACCTTTTTCCTTCTTAATAGATTATATTACTTCCTTCTTTATTTCCTTTTCCTTTTTTATTCTCTTCTTCTGCTTTAGCTTAGTTATGCATTTAGAAGTACTTCTTTCTGCTTCTATTAATTCTACTTACTTAATATATCTTTTAAGAGGGCAAATAGTAGTATCCTCTTTTAAATTATCCTATTTATTAAAATAAAAGAATAAAAGGTTAATAGGAATCTTAGCTCTTAAATAGAGTAAAATATTTATCTTATTAAAGAAATCCTTTAATTATACTATATTATATATAATATTATTAAAGTATTTAAGCCTATATAAGCTTATAATAGTATTAAACTTAGAAATAAGCTTTTACTCTATTGCAGCTAGTAATACCTAGAAGCTTAATATAAGAAATATAACTATAGTAGCATATAATAAGTATAAAGCAGTTAGTATAACCTTAATCTTACTCTTATAACTAAAGGATTTAGTAAAAGGCCTATTGTATTTTGCAATAGCTATACTAGTAACTGTATTCTTAACTCTAGATATAATATAGAACTTAGTATGCATTTTAATTATAATTAGGCTACTATAAGCTATTAATATAATACTTCTTTACTAGCTTTTAATAGCTATATTATAGGCATTATTATATATTAAAGGGATTAATTAAAATTATTTAGTTAGTATTATTATTAAAGTGCTTTATATAGGGACTGCTAGGGTAGCTTATAGGCTATTAGTAAGGTTAATAACCTTACTAATAGTAAGTAACTAGCTATAGAATAGGCAGAAAATAGCATTTATAATATTATTTAGCTTTATATAAATATTACTATAGCATTTATTACTTTTTAAGTAGTATTTAGTATACTCTATAAAAAAGGATAATATATATAATAGAATAATAAGTCTATATAAATTAAAATAAAGCCTTATAATTGCCTAAGTATGCTTAAATATGCTATAGGTAAAGGGCATTAACCTTACACTTAGTAATACTATACTATATAAATAAATTCAGTAGAGTAATAAAAGGTTATCTATATATATATTTTAGCTTATAATGCACACATAGGGTAAGTCTAGTAAGGAAAATCTCTCACTTCTGACTTTTGAGCCACTGAGCCCTATAGTCTTCCGTAATAAGCGCTAACAAAGCTTGTTTGGCGCACATACAACGGTCTAAGACCACCCTCCTTGCAATGTCGATCATATCCGAAACAGATTTCTGACTTTACGCACGCATTAGCTTCCTGTCACCTGAATTAATTCATTCCACCACGCTCATCCTGAATCCCTGTCAAGATCCACTCCTTCGTATAGCAATGCTATCAAGGTGAGCGCTACAGCCCCTTTCCTGCAACTGGACTGCCATGTATCTTCAGCTGCTTCCGGTTCATAAAAGGAAAGTTGAGCAAAGCTATGGGCCAATATTAATATGGAATTATCTCGGAGCACCTTTTCCTTTCGCTAAATTGTCCCACGAGTAATAGCGACAAGTCCCGAACTCCTTATCATGACTGATAATCGAGGAGAGCTTGAACAACCGAAGACTTAGATAGGATGAGTTATGCAGTGCTGGAAACCAATACTTACTCAGTGGACATATCCTTTTGCCGAGTGGCGATGTGTCTACTGATTAACTGTGAGGCTTGGATGGTTATCAAGTTGGACGTTCTTTACAGTCTAGTAAGCGTTACTGGTAGTGTTCAAGTTGGCCTGGTACCTTATAAAAGATAGTGCAATGGCAGCGTGTCTTTATTATACCAACTAGAGGCTTGTTATCTACATACTTCACAGTGAACACGACACCCATATGAGAGTAGAGTCTAACCGCCCTACAAGGCATTATTCGCAGGCGATCCTGACGGAATCGTCTATACATATGCGATTTTGCAGGCCATACGTTGCTGCGGCATCGCTTACTGCTGGGCCGCGTCGCTAATCTCCAATTAAGATATATGACGTCCACAGAGTTTTATATCATTGCTATAAGAACCTGTAGGAAACAGCTTCAGTCGGATTCGGTCAGATTTTGTGATCGATATAATCAACGACAGCTGGGAGGGTTGCGAACGGTCAAAGTTGGCAGGAAGTAAAACGCGGACAACAAACAGAACAGTATCTAACAATACTAAGAGAAGCCTGATATCGAGCCTTACTGCCAATAAAGAATCTCCACAAGCTGATATTGGCTAGGAAGCTATTGTTGATACACTCTAAAAAACACTGTAGTTAATCATGTCAGTTTCCAAGGGGTGTGTTATCAGCTCTTGGTCTCCAGCCCCGCGGTATCAGTCAGAATGAGGCATTTTTCCCAAGTGGAAGAAAACCTGTAGGCAGCTCGAGAGCAGATCGAAGTAAAAAGTCTTGAGACTACCATGCGGCTAACGGTAGTCCAGTTTCAGTCGCCAGCTACGAAGTGTCGTGGTGATCATTTTTTGCTCTGACCGGGATTCTTGAGCCACAGAACGATTCTGGTCAAGGTTATGTACGGCAGTTATTCGCCATTTCACTGCTTTGGTTCAGAGTGACCCCTATTCAATTCATGGCGATGGTACAACTGATGATACAGCCCCGGGGTATCCGATGCTTGGATAGTGCTAGTAGTTTTGTCACTGATCGTGTTGTCCCTACAGTATATAAGCCTAATAGTGTCTATGAATTGCTTACGCCTTAAGCATGCATGTTTCCCCGTCCAATAATACATTAGTAATCAGTAGTAAGCCTAGAAGTAATGCATAAATTTACCCTAGTATTAGATCTTAAGATATAATTATTAGATTTTATTTATTAATAATAAATTAATATAGTTAAAATATAGCAGTAAATAGAGTAGTTTTTATTCTGCTTATAAGGGTTAGAGTCTAAGATCTTACTAATAAGAGTAAATATATATTAAACCTCTAATTATAGGATTAAGAGTAAATCTACTAAATAACTTATAGATAATTTACACTAAAGCTTTACTTTAATAGGAGATAATTATATAAATAAATATACTTTTATACTAGCTAGTATATAGTATAGTAAATATATAATTTTTATAATTTCTACTTAGAAGTTATAAGTTATAATATAATATATTATATATATACTATAATATATTAAAAGTTTTAACTAAACTATATTAAAAAAAGTATAATATATAAAAAACTAGCTAATTAAAGAAATATATTATATTATTTATAATACTTTTATTAAAATTTAATAGCCTTATTTAATATTAAGAAATATTAATATAATTCTAGAAAGTAATATTATAAATACTAGAAAGTTAATCTTTTATTAAGAATATTACTATAAAAACTTATTATATATATATATTAATATTCCCTACTAGACTTATAGATCTTAAGATAATATACTAATATTAAAAAGTAAAGTAAATATAAAGATATTAAGAAAGTAAAGTAGGCTAATTTCTCTCCTATATTGCACTTATTTATAATACTATAGCTCTTTAAAGTAAAAAGCTAAGAGCTAAATATCTTAAATAGGTTTACTACTGTATTATATTGCATCTAAAGGGAAGTATTCTTAGAATTAAATGACTTAATATCTTTCTTAGGTAGCTAATACTTCTAGAAGCTTAACTTATATCTTAGATTTTAATATCTCTAAAGTAGCTATAATATTTACAAGTTTATCTAGTTAGTATATTTAATACTACTATAATAGGGCTATAACTAGATATTATATACTGCTCTTTAATCTTTAATATTTATATAGCTAAACTTTCTTATAAGGTACTATTAATGCTACTAGATATAATTAATATATATAGGGTTAAGGTATTATTAAGTTAAATGTTTAGTAAGAGCAGTAAATATACATTAAATAAAATGTTAGTAACCCCTAGATCCTAGAATATGTTTAGCGTTATATATATATATATTCTATTATTAAGTTATAGAAGCATAAGTGTAGTAGAAATATCATTAAAACAGCATAAATAGCTACAGTAATAAGATTAGTATTTTTCTATCTTCTTATAAAGAAGGACTATATTAGAAATAACTAATACCTACAGTATATTAATGCTATTTTAATGATTTATATAGCCATTTAATACCTAGGAGTCTCTAGATTTTCTATCTTGCTAATAATGCCTCTCCCTCTAGTACTATAAATAATAGGTATATCTCAGGTATTAACATGTAAACCTAAGCTTTACCCTGTGTACACTCATGCAGCTAATATGGGTTTATTATAGTGTTCTTAGCAGCATAGGTATTTACAAGTAATAAGGCTATTATTACACTAGGGAGCTATGCCTCTTAACCTCTTACTGCTATTACCTAACCTTTATGCAATTAGCACTAGCTTACTATTCTATTTCCCTTAAATCCTGATTATAGTATTACTATAACATTAAGTATTAATATGTCTGGTGTAAGCAAAGAGCTGCTGACTATAGAGGGTTCACTTAAGGCGCGCCTGGCTGTCTATAGGCTATAAGCAACTCTATATACTATTAGCAGGTGCAGCTATAGCTACTATCTCTAATATTAACTGTATTTAATTAGGTAGCTTACTAATAGCTAAAGGCCTCTCTTAGAAAAATCCTTCCTTATTATTAGCTTGCTATATTATGCTTATACAGCACTGTAATAAACTCTTATATATAGCAACTGCAGGTAAAGTTTACCTTTAGGGTAGCTTAGCTAGAGAGCTATTATATATAGTCTAGTATAAACATTCTTCTATTTTATTTTATTTTATTTTCTTCTTTTTTAGTAGAACTTCTTAGCTCTTAGAACTATATAAGAATATATATATACTGCTACTTAACTATAAAAAAACAAGTAGCTCTTCTGATTCCTGCTTAAGGTGAAATAAATACTCTATTATGAACTGACACGATAGGCATAATAGATGCTAATGATCTTGATTTTGAGATTCCCTCTTGCCTAATGAGAATATAGCGGCTCCTTCTGCTAATATTTAATTTAAATTTCGCTTCTCCAGCTCACCTAATACGAATTATAGAGATTATTAAGGGTTTTAATAGGCACGCTTCTGCAACATATTCCTATATTTTATGATACGTTGGCTGGATTATGACCTGTAGTGTAGGAAGATAAAAACTATCTGATGTATGTAGAGCTCTAAATACGCTAGTCATTCTATTATGCCATGAGTAAAGCCTTTACTATCTTATTATATTATAAAGCCTAAAGACACATATTTAGAAGCACCTTAAGGCACCAGATAGCCATTGTAGTACCTATCTGTGCACTATAATCTCCAGGATATACCTATGTTTTCTTGCACCGCTATGCTCTTCATCGCTATCAGCCTCCTCTGCCGCCGCCGCCTCCTCCTCCTCCTGCTCCTAATCGAAGCTTAGCACCTTATGCTTTGCAAAACTTAATTATATTATCCCTTTTTATCCAGTTAGCCTAAGCACTTAGTCCTGGTAGGAAGATAGACACAGAGTCAAAGAAGCATCTAATGCACTCCATAATAAAGTTAACTCTCTTATCTAGCATAGTGATTCTATATCCTATAACCAGGAGGGGGTTGTATTTCTTCTCTATCGCTTCTATTTGTTGCTTAATCTGCTGAATTCGTTCCTCTTCTGTGGTGGGAAAATGTAAGAGGTCTGCGAGGTTAGACCACTCAGTCATCATCTTGGTAGTATCGCTTTGGTCTCAGCCAAGTTGTGCATCTGTAGCATAAATACAGGTATTTACTATATTTCAGTACATTACGCTGTGCATCTAGTAAGACCATAGGGTCTCTTATTTAAGAAACGCGGATTGGAAAGCGCTGCAGCCCGACGGCCGAGTCCGACAACGCCGGAAAGAGCGCTTGCCGACTAGGATGACATCACTGCCGCATGTTGGATATTGTACCAACCAATTGTCTGATCATCCTTGATACCGGAAATGTTTCGGGTGCTCATATTAATATCATAATTATCTATATACCTGGTCTCTGGTGATTATGCAGCTTACTCTGATTACTGTCTTGATGGTTTTATGATTATGATGGTAGCTCTTATTAGAGTCTTAATCGCTTAGTGTCCTCATCATGATTCCATTGAGGTAATCAATATCCACAGGGTAAGCAATTACTGTAGCATCAACGTTGCATTGACTCGTCAGGTTTGATTACTACTGCGACATCGATCAACCTGCAAGTCAAACGTCCGATGCGACCCTGCTTATCGCTCGGGCGTATGTCATACTGCAAGCTAGACCATGCCATATGCTTTTGACCTTACTTTCAGATTACAAGGCCTTTTCTTTTGACCTATGATGCCTGTTTGTAAATGCTTACTTCTGTCATGGTGGTTTCAATACCTATGGTGTTCTCAGCTACTTCCTGTGCTAAGTAGGCAGGGTACGGGATGGCATGAGCATGTAATATCGAGTTACATAAGCAATAAAATCCAAATCCTAAACAGTAACCCTTATATAGTATACATCCTCTAAAGAATAAAACATAGACTGTCTATAAGCCTCTGCTACTAGAAGGGTACTATTTATCTAAACAGGTTAATATATATTATTACTATTATTATTTTTACCTTTATACTTAGAAGATGTTTTCTTTACTAGGCGACTTTATACAGTCCCGGCCGAAATCAGAGGCTGCCCTAGCTTTCTATATAAAGTTTCTTAGCATAGACTAGATTATATCTAATATAGCTTATATAATGCTAAGAATTTTACCTTAAAACTATTATAATTTACCTCTTTTTCTTATAATTAGCTACTATTATTACTTACTATTATTAAAACTAGCTATATATAGCTATAAAAAGGATAATATATATTATTTTAAATTCTATAGTCTATTCTAAGTAAACTATAGTCTTTACTTAAATTTAAATAGTAAGATTTATAGACTGTAGTTTATATTGCACTTTTTTATATTATATATTATTAAATAGAATTTAATCTAGTGTACTTTATCTAAAAATAATACTCCCCTAAAACCTATAATAACTACTCTTCTTAATAGGTAGCTAATAATAATACTAGATCCTAAGGTTAAATTAGAGTTATTAATATACTAGGCTAGAAATCTAGTAGAAGCTATAAAATATTCTACTTATTAAGTCTACTTACTATAATTTATATTCTATTATAATTAATTTTAAAGCTTAATTTAACATTTACTTCTCTTTAGGCTTTTATATTACTTAACTTTAATTTACTTTTACTTAATTATAATATATTAATATTTAAAAAATTAAAGCTATTTTAGCTTTTATTTATAATTAATATTAAATTATTATTAATAAAAAATAAAACTTTAATAAATTAGCTAGTATTAAAGATTTTAAGGTTAATATCTATTATTATATTTTATATTTTAATTATTATATTATTTAATCTTAATATAATAAGCTTATTATTATTTAAAAATACTATAAAGTTAATATAATTTATATAACCTTTAAGTATTTATAAAATTATATTTTAATTAATATTTACTTTTAAAAGTAAAGAGATTTACTTTAAAATATATTACTTAAATATTTATTAAATGATACTTTATATAAATATAAATATAAATATTAATATATATATTTATAAAAATATACTATTAATTATCCTTTAGTATTTAAATATAAACTATTATATATTATATAAAAAGCGTAATACTTAAGTACCTTTTTTTATTTAAATATATTCTTAATAATTAATTAATATATAGAAGGTAAATAACTTATATTAATTATACTTTATAGCTTATTTATAAAATTAATACTCTTTAATATTCTTTTAATTAAACTTAATGCTTTTAGCTAATAAAGTAAATATAATTTTAAGAAATTATATATATTATCTATATTATTTAGCTGCAAGTTAGCCTTAATCTGGTGATAAACCCAGTATATGCATGCATATTGGAGCTCTGGAGGTATGCGTTCATCGAGTTGCCTATTGCTTACTGCAGATCGCTGCATACCCGGGAAGGGCAGGCTGCATATGTTCTTACGCAAGCCACTGCGCATGATGCGCAAGCAGTTTTCTGCCAGTCTTCGGTGGGCGAGCTTCGTGTCCACCCAAAACTCGTTTCTCTCTTTGTTTTCTGAGTCGACAAGATAGTCTCGAAATGACAGGTGCAGCAGCCGCACAGGCACTGTTCGTTCCAGTGGGATGCTCAAAACCGAATGCAGTGCGTCTAATCTTTCGTCTGCCGTGTCAGGGGGGATGTCAATCAGTCGGGACAACGCTGCGACCGACAGAGGGTTCGCAAGCGTAATAATACTGCCGACAACCACTTGAAAGTCTTCAATGACCTCCTTTCTGTCTTCCTTTGGCAGGTCAACAATCTGTAAGCGTAGTATTGGTGCGTAGGTTTGCTCGAGTTGTGACCCATGACTTCTCCTCTCCTGATCCAACACCGTTTGTAATCTCATTCGAGGATTTCTCCGTCGAGAGTCGCCCACAAATCGACAAACAGTCGCTGCGAAGATAAAAAGAGGTACCGCCATCTGAGCCAGACATTGTATCGTTAGGCGGCCTGGCCAGTCCGACGGCAGCTTCCGTTCACCACAAGCAGTCATGTTGAAATCATGTCGGATCTTCTCGAACTCGTCATTTAAAAAGACAATTATGTCGTGCTCGACAATTTGCTCTGGGATTTCGTGTAGGACCAAGTCTTGGTACGAACCCTGAACCTCGCCAAACCCTAGTCGAATCGGAAGTTCTGGCCTGCTCGTCAGGAACACCCGGAGTTGAGGGAGGAGAGTTTTGGCTTGTGAGAAGCTGTTGATTAGTAACCTAACATCAGCCTCCTGATCACACTCGTCCAGCGCGTCGATCACCATCACGACCGACAACGAAACCGTCGCTGTTGCCGCTGCCTCAGATAACGGCCCTAGAACAAGCTTTTCGAACTGCTCCTTCATACTCTTCCCTACAACGGTCGGGTTAGCATCGAGCGTCTTCTTAACGAAGAATGCTACCTCAGGTGTGCTCAAAGCCAATTGATGGGCTAGAGTCGGCATCAACTTGTTCAGGTTGCCTCTGTCAATCTCCCCTCTCTTGAAGAAGAAGTTACCGCAGAGGTCACCTTTCTTAGAGTGCGATCAAGCAACAGTCCGCGAGAGAGTCAACTTTCCCGTCCCTGCCATGCCATTCAGCCAGAATACCGTCTTCGACTTGGGGTCGTCAATCCAGCGGTCAATGTCTTTGAGAAGCTCTTCACGGGTGTCAGGCAGGCAAATCGGGTTGTGTTCTTCTGCTTTAGAGTCGAAAGAAGCACCTTGGGCGACCGGTAGTTGGTTGAGTGTTGTTCGGTCATCGACGTTCTGGAGGATTGTGCTGGATCGGGTCCACATCAGCTCGCTCGCCATTTCCAAGATTGCATCGCTTACATCTGATCAATACTTAAGGCGAAAGAAATAGTCCCTCTGCAACGTCCAAGATCCTCGATGGTTTCCTTAACCTCGTTGCTTTCGAATGGCCATTTGAGGGCGCGTATACCGATACGGCGTATCGTCTTTCGACCAGTCGAGGGCTGGAGCCGTTTCTCCAGGTCTTCGAGCCTCGAGCAACCATCTTCTATCGCAGATGTCAACTGTTGCGATACTTTTAACTCCTTTCCACGAGGCCCCTCGACCAGAGTCTGGAGCTCTTTGGCGGTGGTCTGAAAAGTGGCAACTTCTTCGCGTAATCTTTCGATGTCGCCTTTAGCATTCTTCACCTCCCGGGAGTATTGCAAACATAAGGAAAAAACCTTGGTTGGCAGTTCGACCACGGCGAAAACACTCGACGCGACGCCGAGCGCTTCTGCCATTGGAACTAGTCACTACGTTCGCCTTCAGGTTGATTGACAACAGCAACGGCAGCCTAACCATCGTGCGGGGTGAACGAGGCTCAGTCGTACCAACATGCATAGTACACGTGACTCAAGCCAATCAATAGCATCATCGAAGCCATCGCAAAAATTCGCATCAACCAGGCGGGAGCTCTGGGTTTTCGTCACGAGCAGAGGGCGGCATCTCGTTACAACCGCCATGCAAAGTTCAAAAGACGTGGTTGGAGATGGCTAAAACTATAGGACATTCTAGCGTGACGTGTCTCTCAAAAGTAGTACTCTGCCTAATCGAGGAAAGTGGTCATCCTTATCGATTGCCAATCGATTGCTTATCGATATCGGCTTTACAAAGACATGCAAGGTCATCAAAGGGAAGTGGGGCTGCTCTGTTTTTAGCCCTTCTTTGAAAGAAGGGGTCACCAAAAGAGGGACAAAGAGATCAATGGCCATGGGTCTACGCTGTTCAGACAGACAGAATGTTCTAGCTAGCTGTAATCAAGTGCCATGAAACGTCTTCCCATGTGTTGCTGTCGTGTTTTGGTTCTTGCATCCTTC
Organism: Fusarium xylarioides; assembly: GCA_013183765.1. Classification (NCBI taxonomy): domain Eukaryota; kingdom Fungi; phylum Ascomycota; class Sordariomycetes; order Hypocreales; family Nectriaceae; genus Fusarium; species Fusarium xylarioides. Next base: position 38,962 of record SRZU01000227.1, on the reverse strand, counting down.
TCGTCGTCCGTCGTCCGTCGTCATTCTGTAACAAACGCTCCAAAGTCACTGCTATGGAGGATGACAGTCAGCCGTTTGACCCAACCCAGTGGGACTACGACGATCTCGACTTTCATACGCCTCAACTGTCAGGCATCAACACCCGCGCCGTAAGCCTCGCTGGCCCAAGCCCGTCGCCGAGCCAGCATCAGAGATCCAAATTGCCGCTGCTTCAGCTAGATAACTGGGATCCTGACGACACATATGACGAATCTCCTCCTACATGGGTCCATCACTCAATCGAGTGGAAGCTGCAGCTGCGCAAGGGAAGACTTTCTAAGCTCACAAATGATACAGAGCAAAACCGTGTCCTAGCGCCCGGCGCTTTCTGGAACAGGACTCTCGAGAACAAGGTAGACAAGCTTTTGAGGCAGAAAACTCCACGGGGTAAGAAATACGTACCTGAAGAGACTATTATTGTTGTGTCCGTCACCGACCGCGGCGAACGAGACCTCACAAAGCGATTCGACGAGTTCAATATTGACTGGCAAATGGCTGAAGAGCAACTTTGCAAATGGAGTCCTCTTTTTCGCGTAGGAAAGAAGCTCCGGATTGACATTTCGTTCATCTGTAAGGAAGAGCCTCATGGCTCTAGGGTAGTGCAACAACAGGGTAGTCGCGGTAGCGCGACGGCTCGGCAGCTGGCTCAGAGAGACCAGCTGCTAGACACACAAGAGGCAGCTGGCCAGCCCCGTGTCTGGAAAGACGTGTATGATCTCATGCGATGCAACGGAAACTTATGCCAGGGCGCGTACTGCTACGTTGATGAGCAAAGAAAGCATATCGGACTAAACATGAGCATTTTGACCAAGATAGTTGAGTATGCTGAACAAGGTAACGAGCTAAGGACGCACAGGGACGTGCCACCCTACATGCTTGACATGATCTACGAGAAGGAAAGACTAGACGAAGAGCGAAGAGCGAAGCGGAAAGCGCCCAGCTTAGAGAGCGACCGTCCAATCAAGATCGTGAATGTCTTACCGTCACCCTATGGCCATTCCGCTGCGGAAGGTTGTACCCCACCATCATCTAATTTTGGGACCGCTTCACCATCGGTAGTGGACCTGACAGATCTGGTGATCCCGAAACCGATTGACAGGGCTGTAGATGATTATACCGAATGGCTCTGCGACCAGGTCGAAGATGAGCACTGGAAAGCAGGCTTTCGCAGCGCGGGTAGCATCACAAAGGTCGACTGTCTTGACTTGAGGCACGTCTATCAAGATCGGGACATTGGATATTACGTCAATCAAGGCGTCAAGGCCGGCATCGCCAGGTCGTTCGTCCAGGACATCAAGATGTGGGCTGACAGTCTGTGATCCTATGGTACAGATCAGATAAAACATCAGCCGCTCGTCTCGTTGTTTATTATAGTAGTCTATTTATTGATCTATCTCTTCATCTACGCGTTGATCTATTGCTCGATCTATGGCGCTCACTCCATATACTCGTCAATAGCGAGCCCAGCGTGACGGAAGTGACCTCTGGCACTCGCTACACGTTTCCCTACCGTGTCTACACATGCCTGCAAGAACGCCTGGAAATCCTTCTTGAACAGTTCATATAGTTCCGGTCCAGGCTTCTTGATGAAGTTCTTCAGCTCCGCAAAGTATTCCTCGATCGGGTTGAAGTCCGGCGAGTACGGAGGCAAGTAGAGGAGCTCGACCCCAACTTCAGCACACATCGGCTCTAGCTCGTCGTTATGGTGGAAAGATGCATTGTCCATGATGAGAACAGACTTTGGCTGTGGCCATCGTCCGCAGCCATGTAGCAACTGCTCGATAAAGTCCTTGAATAGGGCAGCATCAGTAGACCCGGGATAGACGCGAGCCAGCTCTATACCGTCCTGCGTGTAGGCAGCGAGGATCTGATACCTCTGCTCGCGGTTGAACCTGCCTACCTGGATAGGTGTCACTCCACTTGGAGCCCATCCCTTCTTGCGGTAGCCGACGCGTCTATCAGCACCCGATTCATCGATGAAGATCATCTGGTACGATTTGTATTTGGACAGCTTGTAGAGGTATAGATCTCGGAGCTGCGGGTTTCGTTGTCGTGCGACAGGATGACAGTTTTTTCGCGTCCATCGGATATCCTTCAACAGACGACTGATGGCGGAAAGGGAGACTTCATCCTCGAACTGATCGTGGAGGAACGTTACCATCTCGCTCCGATCCGTGGTAGGATGGTCGGCGAGCCTATCGAGCAGGGCATCTTGTTTGTAAGGCGTCACCTTCCTGTAACGTCCGACATGGTTCGGGGGTCGCAGGGGACAGACTGGGCTATTTGTTTAGTTGGCTCATCACGTTGGATCATGGCCTTCATCCTCTCATGGTCATCATCAGACAGTCGGGGCGCCATCTCGGGTCAGCAAGTCAGGGCTTATTCTGGACGTGACAGGTCGGATGGAAGCTTTTGCTTAGCACCAGAATTAGCCCTCGAAAGTGAACAGCACGTGATGAGCACTTGTCAAGACCAATTGCTGACATCCTAGCCATAGTCCAACAGTGACGGCCATGCTTGGTGAACGTGGCCTCTTTGAAAGGTCTGACGAATCCGCATTCAATGCTACGCTGATGTGGATACCGTAACCAATCGGTCTTTGGTTCCTGAGGCAGCAATAAGCCCTGACATCAGATAGGCTATTGTTCCGCCTGGAGTAGCCGCGAATCACATATACCCATGCCGAAAACCCGCATCTCCATGCTTTCAATTTCGTGTTTAGGTCCTCGGGCCGAAACCATGATTTAGGGCTTAGCTTTAGTTCCCCTGGATCTATGCCTTGCGGTGTTGCTCTTATCGCCGGAACTGATGGTCCTACCCAGATTGGGGTTAGGTTTTAAGCTTGGCTTCGACAACCGTAGATCCACAACGATTTCACTCTTGGTGGTCACTATGACGAGGCATTTTTTGTGGAGTTGTGGCAGGGTCCTTTCCAGCTGGTGAAGAAATAAGTCGCGTTGTGTATTGGAACCCACCAAACTGTAAAGTACCGCTAAGTTTGATATGGATTAGCCTAGCTCGTCAGGGTGTTCCAGTGACCATGGAAATGAATCCCATTTATTTATCACTGTACTGATCAGAGCACGGCATCAAAGGCCTTTCGATTGTATGCAAACGCCGTGCAGCATGCCTTGCCAACCGATAAATTGATAGTTGAGCATACCCCTTGCTCTCTGTACGCGTGGCGTGATATGAGGGGCTCTACATAAGCGCGCGGCAGCACAGATTATGAACAAGCTGGTTCAGGCAGCCTTTCAGCTCTGCCTAGTACGTACTTACCCCTCAACTTCAACCCAACCGTTCGCTAGAAGACCAGCCCACGATTTGCCTCTCGAAACTGTCTCTTGGAGCTGAAAAACGACCGAGAATCTGTAGAATGAGTCCAAAAAAGCTTGTCGGATGTTTCACCCGGCTACGTGATCGTTTAAGTACTCGTGATCGGTCGAGCAAGAAGCGGAACCCCGCCGAACCAGTGAGTATGCTTTCTAGGAGAAGCCTTCGTGCCTACTCTGTATCTCTTATCAACTTGACTAACAACACCCGTAGCCTACTTCATCCGAACGTGCCGATGCTCAGATATAGCAGCAACCTCAATCGCAACAGCACTCCTCGACCGCAGTGCACTCTACGGCTGTAACGGCTGTCCCATCTCAAGGTGCCCCTGTGCAGACTAAAGCCAACCAGGAGGATACACAATCTGAGGGGAAATGCTCAAGAAAATTAGACCTGTGGGACAAAGCTTTGCAGGATCTCAGCAAGTCGGAACATGATCGCGACCTAGTCGCTATCATCAAAAAGTTCGCCGAGAATCCAATCGGTGAAAATGGGACTGCCAATGGCAAGCCCAGCACAATAGAAGACCTAGCGAAAGATATCAGTGAGAGGATGGCGCAAGTAATCCAAGACAGGCAACACGGCAGGGAACAACGTGAATGGAAGGTTACAATTGGTCACAAAGAATATTCCGCACGTGGTCTGGTCGATAAGACTGTCAACATCCTGAATAAGTTTGTGGGAGTGGGCGACGTCGCCGCCAGCTTTGATCCTGTTCATGCTGCTCTACCATGGGCCGCTGTTCGATTCGTTCTTGTGGTGAGTGGCTTTGCGGTCTACCGAATGCCATACCGAGATGGTTTGTGTTGGAACTCGAGCTAACTGGGATAGATTTTGACTGCCAGTAGTGAAATTAAAAGTCAAATTATCTTCGGTCTTGCCAAGGTCACTTCGTTGACCTTGCAGTGCGATACCTACCGGCGTATATACATGGCCGCGGATCCAAGCGTCCAACCACCCGCAGAGATCTTGGACCTTCTGGAGAAGTCCATTGTCCAGGCCTACGTCAAGTCATTGTTGTTTCTCGGTTTTGCGATCCATCGACAGGGAAGCAAGAGTCGTATGGCTAGCGCCCCGTTCAAGATAGACGAGATGGAATCGTATGTCGAGAGCCTACAGTAGAGCGGAGATCAGCTCAGCCAAGCCGCCGATAACTGTGAAATACAGTGCAGCCTTCAGAATCGGGCAGGGGTCAAAGAGCTGCTTAGTTACGCTAAGGAGTCCCATCAAATCATGCAAGCCCACAGGTATGTCACTCAGTATATGAGTCAATATAGCGCTAATGACACTATGTTAGCGTATTACTCGTGGATATCCACCAGATGATGGTGTTTGATAGACTCAGGACCGCCGAAGGCGCTGCATATGATTCTCACGCTAACGAACATGAAGCTCTATGCCATCCTCAAACCCGAGTCGATCTCCTCAATCAGATCTACAAATGGGCCGACGACCCGGAAAGTGAGTGTATCTACTGGCTACAAGGTATGGCAGGTACTGGGAAGTCCGCGATATCCCGTACCGTAGCCTACGAGCTCGCGAATCAGAACGTGCTCGGGGCTAGCTTCTTTTTCAAGAGAGGCGAGGGTGATCGTGGAAAAGCAGCGCGGTTTTTCCCGACCATCGCTACCCAGCTTGTTCACCGGTTGCCCTCCTTGATGCCTCATATCCATGATGCGATTGAGGCCGACTCCCGTATAGGCGAAATGGCTGTCAGCAAACAATTCGAGAATCTGATCCGGTTACCTTTGACAAAAATACCGAGCACTCCTCAACCCACCCCGACTGTCGTAATCGTTATTGATGCTCTCGATGAGTGTGACGAGGAAAAAGACATTCAGGCTATAGTTAGTCTTCTACCTCAAGTAAAGCAGGCAACATCAGTTCACCTGAAGTTCTTCGTGACAAGTCGACCAGAACATCCAGTGTACGTTGAATTCAAGAGAATCCGCGAACCGTACAAAGATTTCATTCTCCACTTGGTTGATGAACATACAATCGAACATGATATCACAGCGTTCCTGAAAACCAAATTGGTAGAAATACGAAATGATTATAACATCCATCCTTTATGTGGCAAACATCTGCCAGAATACTGGCCTTCCCCAACAGAGATCAATAGCCTAGTCAAGATGGCCGTTCCCCTTTTCATCTTCGCCGCCACTGCTTGCCAACTGATCCAGAAGGGCAAACATGGTGACCCGGAGGAAAATTTGAATAAGATACTGGGACGCAAAGGCGGGACACAGATCTCCAAGCTCAATGAACTGTACCTTTTCATCCTAGAACAACTGCTGGATGACACAACCGATTGTGGGGAAGAACTCCTGAAACAGTTCCAAGAAATCGTCGGCGCCGTTGTGATTCTAGCCGACCCTCTCTCAGCTACGTGTCTCGCCCAGCTTCTTAAGATTGACAAAAAAAGGGTTCGCCGCATGGTAGGCCTGCTCCCTTCAGTCCTCTACATGTCTCCTGAAGAGAGTGTTCCTATTAAGCCACTTCATCTGTCATTTCGGGACTTTCTGATCAATCGGGATACGCACAAGACAGATCGGTTCTGGGTTAATGAAAAGGAGACAAACAAGAAGTTGGCAATTATGTGCCTTCGACTCCTGATGAACGATGACTGTCTTAGGAAAGATCTATGCGATCTGCGAACGCCTGGAGTTGCACGATCAGATATTGACAGGTGCAGGATCGACAGGAGATTGCCGCCAGAAGCTTAGTACGCGTGACTTTACTGGGTCTATCACTTAAAGGAAAGTTATAAAATAATTTATAATAAGGATCTAATATATAGATTCCTTAAATAATATTTTCTATATTAATTAAAAGCATTAAGCTTAATTAAAAAAATATTAAAAAGCATTAAGTTTATAAGAAAGCTATAAAGTATAATTAATATAAGTTATTTACTTTTTATATATTAGTTAATTCCTAAGTATATTTTTAAATAAAAAAGAGCATTTAAATATTAAGCTTTTTATATAATATATAATAATTTATACTTAAATATTAAAAGATAATTAATAATATATTTTTATAAATATATATATTAGTTCTAAGTATTAATTAGCTGTATTTACCCTCAATTTGTGTTTCCCATACTGTACTGCGTTGCCTTACAACCTGATCTAATCTATTACTAACTTGCTAAGCTAGCTTCAGTCTGCTAACATTTACAGTTTTTCCCTTAATACTAAAACCTTTATTTCCTAATTTACCTTTTTTTCTCTTTTTCCCCTCTTACTTCTCCTCCTTTATGCTATAATAGCCCTTAATTCCTGCAATATAATATTTATACTACTAAATTAACTACTGCAACTGTGCATCTTAACTCTATAAACTACAGCCAGTATAGACTGTTGCTACTATCTAATGTAATGCTATTAATGAAGGCCTGCTATTGCCTTAATAGGCATTAACCCTATTCTAGGCAATTTGCTAAGTCTTTTAATGCCTCTATCTAATCTGCAATGTAGTTAATAAGGGCTTTATTTTTAGCTTTATCTTTAGCTTTATCTTTATTAATATTAAGTAGCTATACTTAGTAGCTAAAGATTATAAGATTAACTTACTATATTATTAATAGTTTATTAATATATAGTAGGTATTCTTTTATAATTTTATAATGCCTTAAGAAGGATTAAAGAATTAATATAATATTAAGCTTAAGGCTATAGATTTTTATTAGGTTACTAGATATATAAGTATTAACTGCCTTAACTAGATAGTTATAGCTAGGTTAGCTATTATTAATATTAATTGCATAGTAAAATATCTTATAATAGATTTTAGGGTTTTTAGCCTGTTTTAAGATAGTCTATTTAGGTTAAAGCCTTAGTAATAATTACCTTAACTAGGTAATAATAGAGAAAGCATTTAGCCTGCTAAGGCTAGGGGAAATATCTTTTTTATGCTTATAGATTAAGGCTACTTATTTAGTTAGATTATAAGGTTTAAGGTAGCAGCGCCATATGACCTTAAGACTTGATTTTAAGGTTATTATGTTTTTTAGCGTAGTGTATAATGCCTTATATTGTAATATGCTGAAAATAAGCATTATATTATATTCTCTTATTATATGAGACCCTATTGGCTATACCTTGCGTATTGCTGCAGAGACATTTTAACTTTTTAATATATATTAGTATTTATATTTATATCTATATAAAGTATTATTTAATAAATATTTAAGTAATATATTTTAAAGTAAATCTTTTTACTTTTAAAAGTAAATACTAATTAGAATATAGTTTTATAAATACTTAAGGGTTATATAAATTATATTAAGTTTATAGTATTTTTAAATAATAGTAAGCTTATTATATTAGGATTAAATGATATAATAGTTAAGATATAGAATGTAGCGATAGGTGAAGAGGAATAAACTCTTAAGGGTTATATGGGAATGGTTACCTCTGTAGTGTTTTCGAATGACGGCAAGCTCATCGCATCGGGATCAAGGGATGAGACGGTCAAGATATGGAATGTAGCGATGGGTAAAGAGGAATAAACTCTTAAGGGTTATATAGATTAGGTTAACTCTATAGTGTTTTTAAATAATAGTAAGCTTATTATATTAGGATTAAATAATAGGATAATTAAGATATAAAATGTAGTAATAGGCACTAACCTTAAGATCTTTAATGCTAGTAAATCTACTAAAGTCTTATCTTTTACTAATAATAATTTAGTATTAATTATAAGTAAAGGCTATTTTAGCTTTAGTTTTCTAGATATTAGTATATTATAATTAAGTAAAAGTAAACTAAAGCTAGATAATATAAAGGCTTAAGGAAAAGTAAATAGTAAATTAAGCTTTAAAATTAACTATAATAAGATATAAATTATAATAAGTAGACTTAATAAGTAAAATATTTTATAGCTTTTATTAGATTTCTAGCTTAATATATTAATAACTTTAATTTAACTTTTAAGATTTAATATTATTATTAGCTATTTATTTAGAAGAGTAATTATTATAGGTTTTAAGTAGTTATAATTCTTAAATAAAGTGTAGTTTTTTATAAATACACTAAATTAAGTTCTATTATAATAGCTATATATATTATAAGTAAGTGTAAAAAAGATTATAATATATAAGTAGATCTTCTTATCTAATTTTAAGTAAAAATTATAGTTTACCTAGAATAGACTATAGAATTTAAAATAATATATATTATCCTTTTTATAGCTATAAGTAGCTAGTTTTAATAATAGTAAGAGTAATAGTAGCTAATAGTAAAGAGATAGGGTAAATTATAATAGTTTTAGGGTAAGGTTCTTAGCATTATATAAGCTATATTAAGTATAACCTAGTCTATACTAGGAAACTTTATGTAGAAAGCCAGGGCGGCCTCTGATTTCGGCCGGCACTGTACGTTCTAAGTCCCAGCCTCAGTCATCATCATCAACATCGCAACAATCATTATCCTCGCAGCCGCTTACAACACAGTCGCTCCTGACTCATTTCACGACACAGATGAAAGATACTTCAGTCAATCTCCCATCTAATTCGGAAGACCTCGCTGCGCTTATTAAGGTGTTACAAGTATATATTAAATGGAACTTATTGTTACAACTCAGGTCTGATATTGAGTCAACTATGCAGCAGCTTATCCCTAGCCTAGCACAGAAGTAGAGGTTTAGGGAAGCCCTCTCTGCAAATGATAGCATAGATACCCTACTTTCTATTGCTAGGTATGCATTTACACCCAGGCAATATATATGGTGCTTAAAATTAACAAGTAGGCAGACTATCTAAGAGCTAAAGTCCCTAAACAGTTACACTTGCTATAGTTAGATAAAAAGCAGGATTATAAAATGAGAGATAGGATAGTTTACTAGATTTTAAATATAGAAGATAGAGGTACTTACTTAAGGAAAGTTAGTATATTTCTTATAAAAAATTAAAATCTATAAAAGGTTAGGTAGATGTTATAGCAGTTTCTAGATACTCTCTTTAAGTATAATAGTAATTAATGCATATATGTAAACCAGATAATTCTAACAATTAATAAGGTAATGTAAGCAACAATAATCAGGGCTCAGGTAAGAATAGCTCTAATAATACCTAAGTCACATCTTGTGCATGTATCTGGTGACTTTTGCCCCTTGAAACCCTGACTTCCTGACTTGAAAACTAAAGTGGATGGAAAAGTATTTGTGGGGCCGATATCTTCGGCTACTAAACTGTACGGCGTACAGCATGCTCCACCACATTATGATTCGTGCTTGACTCGTATCCTGGCACACGACCTTTCGTCATTACCGAGCAAATCTTGCAACTAACAGCTTTTTTCTTAGTATCGCATCCTGTGCGGAGTATAGAATGACAAATTCCCTTATCCGGGGTTATCCGAGATCTGATAAGTCGTAAGGCTTGGTCAGGGGCCTTCCGGGTTAAATATAGATATTTTTCATTGGTCAGCTTGAGGTAATTAATCGATAATGTCGTAGATCCAGTCAGTAACCATGGAGCTCTTATGAATGGATACCCAGGGCCATATTTGCTATATATAGTAGCATAATAAGCAGCAATTTGTATCTGTAGATACATGCCAGTCTTCAGGATTATTTCCCCAGAAAGCAGGCATAGATAGTAGATAAGGACATTTAATGGTAATACTAAACCCAGTAAAATAGGTAGTAGTCCTGGCTTAATGGAAGATATTCTGCCTCTTAGACTAGTAGCAGAATATAGAAATAAAATGCAATATAGCTAAGGTAACTATACATTAATTAATATTTTATATTTCTAGAATAGCATATAAGCTTAACTAGCATTAATTATATTAAGCTAGACTTTCTTTATCTGACTTTCTTATTATTTTTATTTTATTATCTAATCTACTAATTATATACAGTATATCTTAATATACAGCTTGCTGCTACTAAATATTTTTATAATATAAAAAATAAATATTAAAGAATAGGGAGAATAACTTATAGGCTATTAAGGGCATTTTTATAGCCTAGCTTCTATATAAAGATTTTACTATAATACCTATAAATCTACTCTATTGCTTACCTCCCTATTCCTTAACCCTAGCTAGCTATCTAGACTATCAGGTTTACTACTATTACCAACTAATATGTTTACCAACTAACTTATTCCTAATATAGCTGCAAGTTAGACAAGAATGAAGTATAAAGAGAGTAATAATAAATTCTTTCTAAAGCCTCTAGTGTAATCTAAGATAATTAAAATTGAGTCTATATAGCATAGCGCCTTATGCTTTTCTCTTTCTTTTTCTTTTAGATTAAAAGCTATAATGGCTAGACGTGAGACTTCAGAGAAGCGAAGGTTGTAAAACCGTGTAGCCTAAAAGCGATATCGAGAAAAGCATAGAAACAAGCAGCCGCAAGACAATCGAGTTTCTGGCGAGAAAGGTTGAATGTCACGACACGCAGAAAACAACTCAAGCACAAAAATGAATAGTGTGTAATTCTACCTGTTCTCTTGACCCTCCCTTTTTCTTACTATGAGAAGAAATGAGGCTAATGTAAGATTCTTAAGCTTCAACTACAAACAGCTGCGCGATTTTATCGTCATCGTCATTTCCATCACCTCCCTACCCTACACCTTCCAATTCCCTAGCCCCTGGTTCTGGCATCTCTCCAATTCCAGAGAATGTAACAGGCCTTGTTGGCCTTGAAGCAGAAGAGTCCTTGGCCTACGGCGGACCCCCTACCTGGACGGACCCCACCAACGGATTGTGCAACATTTATTGGTGGCCTGAGAGCGGCACAGACCAACCTTCCTGGCTAAGTCAGCCAACCAGTTGCGCAGAACCCTTCGCCATCCAAAACTGGTCAGGATTGATGATTGATAGTGGAGACGTTCATTCTTTTGACCCTTAACCCGAATGCCCTCACAGTTCACAGAACAAGCCGAATGCAAGTGCCAAGGACACGCATGTCCTTCAAACAGAAACATTTCCTGTGTATCCTTTCATAGATCTAGATAATGCACTTAATCATTAAGAAGGGGGCGACTCCTTCTCTGATTTTCTTGAGTATTGTGTTGACTTATTTAATACGCTGCAACTGCACTACTCCTGCTGTTACACTGATTCCTTCAGCTGCAGGACAAGACTCTCACATGACACAATCAACCTGCCCGATTGCGTGGGCTGCAGACCACCTCCCCTGGTATTACTTGCTGTAATCAACCGGGGTCCCGTACAGGGCTCCAAACCGTGTCACTGGGGCGGGACAAAATAAGCACATTTCATGATAACCGGCGCCCATGGTAATCAAAGGATGACAGAAGGCTCCGGCGTCAAAGATTATACAGTGGTGTCAGGCCATAAGCTCTTGTGGCTAAACTAAACAAGGGATCTAAGCAAGGGGCCCAAACCAACAGGGACTCAGTTTATCGACGCCAAGCCTGATTGAGCATTAATCGTAGATGTTTAGAGGCAGCAAGGGTCATGATGACCTGGCCACGTTACATCATCGCCATCCTGATATCCCCAAACGAAATTTGATCCTCCAGAGCTCACTCACCATTCTAAAGGAACCGGCTGTTCCTGATAAGCCTAAGTCTTAAAATCTATCGCACTACTAGACCCCATAAGCCCCTCCCTAGTTCTATCTCCACATCTATTTACCTTATTATAAGTCTTATCTACTGGCTTATTATTGCGCTTATCTATTATTACATGCTAATAGCAGTGCCATTAATGTAAGTCTATCTAAAACATAATATCTTATATAGACTGCTTAAAGTCTTTTAGAAACCTAAAGGAAGAAGAAGCTTAAAGGTATAAGAAATAATATATATTATAGATAAGATATATTATACTGCTTATAATAACTCTAGTTACTTACTTAGCAGTAATAGCTAGAATTACTAGTATCTTAGGTCTCTTATAAGCTTAGAAGACTTTAGCCTTTTGCTGGTAAAATATAGTATTATAGATAGCAGCATCTAAGAGAGGGGACTAGAAGAAAAAGAGCTGTAAGATGCTCTTGAGTGCTTGTAGCCACAGACCAGGTGCCGCAATAGATCCGTTGATGAGGTGCATTAGCTTCTCTAGAATTTGCGTTAAGTTATTCTTGAGGTGGATAGCCTTGATTCCTGTAGCGCGTGAGTGTGACACTGAATGAACAGGCTGAGCAGAGTTGGCGCACTTGATTGCGATCTGACTCGAAGCTCCAGCCGCGGTTCCTGATTAATGATAGGGGGGGAACGTGCTAGGCTCCGCCTTATCATCCTCTGACCGCGCTGAGTCGTTCTTGTAACGAACTGTTGTTCATAATGAAGGGCAACCGGTGATTTCCTAGCTGCGTCACAGCGAGCGACAAGGTCGGTGCTATCCCCCCGCCGCCATGCCGTTGTTTCCAACAATATCTCTATGGCTTGCAATCGGGCCTTAAGGTCATCCATTGATCCATATAAGTCAATGATATCATCATGTGGAGGAATCACCTGCCCCATAAAGCTAGAAACAGCCTTTTTGAAGAGATGTATCATCATCCATCTCATGATAGATGGTCAAAGTCTCGATTGGCGAGCCTGCAGTACTTCGTGAATCTTAACCCAGGAGTACCAAGTTGGTGATCTGTGAGTCCAATGGTAAAGAACAGTACAGTACACAAACCAGTCAGGAATCGACCACGGCGGAAGAAGGCATTTATACATGGTACATTATATGCTTATACGGAAACGTACTAACTTTAGTTGATAATAGATGGGATATAGTTGCTAATAACATTTACACAATATACAGGCAAAGTGGAGACCTAGGTAAGATGTAAAAAGATATAGGTTTAGCTGAACTATCTATAGTATGTACTTCCTACTAAGAGCTATTGCCATCTTAACAAAACCACTAGCTAAGGTTGCCCTTAAATCAGCTAGCATGTTTAGTCGCTGGAAAGCTCTATCTGCGTATTGCAGGCTTAGCCTCTTCACTTCTGAATGGTTTCCTTCCCTTAAAAACTGCATAGTAGCATTTTAGAAAGAAAGGTAATAAAGTGATAGTTTATTTTAGTTAAGCACTTAAATAAGGTTAATAGGACTAGTCTCTCTTGCAAGCATATATATTAATTTATCTTCTCTGGCTATAGGGTTATAACCCTTTTCTAGCATAGCTTTACTCTATCTTATACTTAAGCAATACTAGATATTATTTATTCTTTTTATATCTTATACTATATAGATAGCTTATAAGTAGTTACTAACTATAAGCTAAGTCTATAAAGCAGATAAACTAATTTTTATAGTAATTATTTTAATTAAGGAAATACTAATATATATTATATTATAACTTTTTTATATTATATATAAAGAGAGAGCTTAAAGCTGCTTACTGTATTAATAAACTTAATTATATTTTTAATACTTATTACTTTATAATTTATTTTAATTTATTTTCTTATAAAACCTATTAAGATTACTACTACTAGTAGCTAGCTATATAACTCCTGGATACTATTATCTTAGTTTTAAAAAGGGGCTATAAGGTAATTTAGTTTTACTACTAATAGAGGGAAGCTTATAAAGGTAATTAAGCATTTTTAACTTCTTTTTACTAGTAGAGGGATACTTATATAATAATTATTAATCTTACTACTTAAAAGCTACTAGTAGTAAATATAAAGAAGATACTATAATTAATCTAGCCCTTTTACTAGTAGTAACCTTATAAAATATAAGCTAAAATATATTAGCTATTATCTTTAATATATAACTTATAAGCTACTAGTAATAAATATATACTTAGTATTAATAATTTTATATCTTTTTATAAAGTAATACTTTTTATTTTATTATACCTCTTTTACTAGTAGCTAGTTATTATTAGTAACTTAACTTTACTACTAGAAAAGAGAAGCTTATAAGTATAATTAACTATTTCTATATAATTAATATAATAAGCTGCTTTATATTTACTTTAATTATGCTTTATAAGCTTCTTTTCTTCTAGGCTTTCTATTACTAAGGTTATTACTAGTAAACCTTATTAAGTAAATGCCTTATATACTTGCTTATATAACCAGTAAACTTTCTTATAATAAAAGTTTAATAACTAGTAAATTTCTAAGTATTAGTAAAGAATTACTAAAATAACTAGTAAGTTTTTATTTACTTACTTACCTTACTAGCTAGTATAAAGTAACTTTCTAGTAACTACTTTATAAAAGGTTTTATAAGTTATAAAGCTATAAAGTCTTAATAATTACTACTAATAATAGCTAGTAATTACTAGTAAGTACTAAGGATTTATATAAGTTTATTTCTAAGCACCCCTACCTAATACTGATATCCTAAGTAGTAAAGGGAATTACTTATGCTATTTTTCTCTCTTTCTTTCTTTCTTTCTTTCTTCCCTTTCTAGTGCCTTAGCCTTTTTATATACTCTTTAATAGTATATATATATAGCTAGAAAGATAAAGGGACTATATATATATTTATTATAGTACTATATAGTATAATATAATTTAAGTATATTATAATATATACTCTATAAGCATTATTTATGCGCTAGAAACTTAAGAGTATATGCAAATAGGCAACTAATTTTGATCTTTACTGTATAGCACTTCTTAGCTCGTTTTATATATACCTACCTATCTTAAAGCCCCTGCTTTTAGATAAGCTTAATACTATCAAGGCCTCCCACGGTCTTTAAGCTTCATACAGTAGTGCACTTGCAGGCCTGAGCTGCCTGCTCCTGGGAACGTTGAGCAAAACGCCTACGAATCTTGACCCACCCAAGCTGCTCCTCTTCCTTCAGTTGCATAGGGAAGTTATCGTTATCATCTGAATACTTTGCCTGTCTTACAGGAGCTCGCTTGGTTGATTCTATTGGCTATAACTGAACCGGTTGAACCTGCAAACTGGTAGCATGCTGATGGTTTGCGCTAACTGGTTACTTAAACTAGAATTAAAATGTAGTCTTTTCATTTTTAGCTATGCATTTTAATGAAATATTCTTAAGCTACTAACTAAGAAATGCATAAGCATTAGAGGGAATAGATCTTATATAAGATAATGCTTAACTTAATAGGGTTAGTGCTGGCATGTTACAGTCTTGCAATAGGCATGTAATAGCTCTTATAAATTGTTCTCTTTGCTAGGAATTCTAGCACTAGTAGATATAATCTATATTATTATCTTCTAAGCTAGAATCTTTAATATCTGCAAAAGAAGAGTTCTCTTTATAATATTATAATTCTAGTCTATTAAGACTATTCTTAGACTATATAGTTATATATACTTATAAAGATTTATAATAAATATAATAAATTAATAGTAATATAAAAGATATTTTAATATTAAAACTATATCTAGCCTTTAAGCCTTAAGGTTAATATAAGTAACTTAATATTTATTATAAAAAGTATAACTAAATATATTAAAAATAATTATATTTTTCTTCTTATAAATTCAAAAAGCCTATACTATATTATAAATAGATAGTTTTACTTAACTATAAAACTAATAATAAGCTATATAAAAGATACTATTAATTCCTTTACTCTTATAGCTATAAGAAGACTTACCTGCTATTAGAATATAGTAAGTAAGAGAAATGCTATAGCTGCTACTAGCATCTCCTAGGTAGAGCTAGTTAACAGTACTAGTTCCTCTAGGGCTAATAAGTGTAAATATAAGGGGCTTAATACTACTAATCTTTTTAGTAATTAGAAGTTAATTAACTAGATTTAAGTTAAATATAGGAATTCTAGTAATAATAAAAAAGTAATAGTTAAGGTAAAGAATATTTTTATTTAGATTTTTACTTTAAAAGCTTCTTTCTTAGAGAAAGAGTTAATTAATAAAGTATTACTATTTTTAATATAATTTAAAAGAACTTTTTTAGTATTAAGGATATTAAAAGGAAAAGAAATCTATTTTTTAAGTATTATATTTAAATTATATTAACTTAAATAAAAAAAAGTAATATTATATAAAATAGCTAAAGTACTAGCAGTAATAAGATTAGTGCTAGTATTAGTATAACTATAGTTTTAAAGTTTAAAACTAAGAGTAATATATTTTAAGGTTATATCTTAAGGAGAGGCAGGGAGCTTAAAAGCTTTAAGTTAAGTAGTAAGTTATAAGAGATTGTAAAGAGCTAATATAAAATTGTTAAGATTTAATATTATATAAAGGTTTTATTATATAACTAAGGAATATATTATGTTTTAGATAACTAATTAGGGCAAAATATATACTAAAGAAATAAGAAAATTTAAGGCTTTTAATTGGTATGCTTATCTAAGCAATATGTAGAGAATTAAGCAAACTCTACATATTAAAGTTTTTCTATAAACTTTAAATATTTCTTACTAAGGAAATATTAGAGGGAAAGTCACATGACCGGGGTTACGTAATGATTATATAATAAGGATTATGTATACGAGATTTTACTACTCAGTTAGATAATTCATAACACACTACGAAAAACCCTGTTTTCCCATTTAAGCTTTAAAAGCATACTAAAGCCTAGCGCCTTCCAAATTGGGTAAAAAGTATATCTTATTTTTCTCCGAATTTTGGCGGTTTTTGTGATAGTCTTTTCATTATCATTGAGGCTACCCCGCTCTGGGAATCACAATGCCCGCTCTTTTAGAGGTCTATATAAGACCCAGGTTTTCCCACTCAGGGAACTCCTTTCTAATTAGCAACTTATTAACTTTTCTATTACATAATATATACTATTAAATTTGGGAAAAATCGCTCTTTTTAACAGACTTACTTTTATTCTATAAATCCTACTCTATGCCTTATCATTTAGCAGTTTTAACCTTTTATCTATCTAATTCTCCTACCTCTACCTCTTCTATTACCATTATCTATCCTATTACTTATAGTAAATTTATAAGCTATTTTATTCAAGCCTTAATAAAAATAAAGACTTATAGCTACTATTAATAGAAAGAATAGGCATAGAATGCCTATACTTATAACTAAGACTTTAACTATAACTTTAAGTAGGTAAAGCTAAAGCTAAAGCAGCTAAAGTAAGAGTAAGAAGAGAGTTAATAAGTATAATAAATAGATTATTATAAGGTAACTTATTATAGGTTTTTAGCTTAATTATAGCTTAAAATTATAAAGAAATATATTCTATAAGGAAATAAATAAGCAGTAAAGAGTAAAAGAGTATAATTATATATTAATAAAAAAGGTAATAAGTAAGAAAATTATATAAGTAAAGTGCTTCTATTAATATAAGTTAATTATCTATTATAATATTATAATATTCTTTTTAAGCATTAATATATCTCTCTTTAAGGTACTGTAACTTAATGTAATTTTAACTGTATTCTTTTTATACTATATATAGCTTTATTAGTAGCTATATCTAGGAGATTAAGCTCCTATATTGAATTATAACTGCTTATCTCTGAGATAGCTTTTTATACCTCAGGCAGCTGCAAATAATTTTACTAATTAAGTCATTATAAAATCATATTATTCTATTTTTATTTAGAAAACTTATTCTTTTTAAGACTATATATATATTACATTCTAAAAAGCTAAAGTACTGGGATTATCTATGTAATTAAAACGCTTTAAATAAAACATCTCTTCTGTAACAGTATATGTAAGCATTAGCCATATAATACTAGTACCCCGGTTTTGCTGTATCCTTCCTATCCACTAGGTGCTAGGTATACTACTAAATAGGTCTATAGATCTGCTTGCTTGGCTTTCTGTTAGCCTGAGGCCACAGCTATGCATTCTGTTCATATCCCAGCATTTCATCAGCAAACGTCAATACGACAAGCGACGGCGAAGTAGAGCGTTTTCTGTTTGGGTCCCTGTACCTCTTATCATGTGTCTTATCTTTATATGTTCGCTCTAATTTAGGCGGTTGCTTGGCGCTTATCTGCTTATAGCAGCACCTTAAGTTTTAGTAGTAAATGTAATTAGATACTAAGAGTTGCGAATTATCTATTAATGTAAGCTTAGCTTGTTAATAGAACTCCTTAATCTTAGCTTGTACCTTAGTAGCAGCGATATTAGAGACTAAAAGCTGCAGACTGTAGCTATTGTTTACTATGCTTTGTTTTTTAATCCCTATTATGATATTATGTAAATGAACTCGGGACAGTTTAAGTGGCAAATAAAACTTAAGGCTGCTGTTGTTGACGGTGCTATTGAAGTTCTCGCGGCAGCTGCATCTGATGCAGTCATTAAAATAATTATCTGTAACTGCATCTGATTCGTAATTGTATAAAAACGTAGATGCAGTGGCCTCTTATGTCTATTCTTTCTTCTCTTTTTTATAAAAAGATATAATTAGATTGCCTAGCAATTAAGAAAGGTAAAGGTTTTTACTAGCAAGGCAAGCAAATATAATACAAATTGCTATGCCTAGTTGCTTATTTTAGCTGATAAGGCATCTATCAGTAATGCTTTACAGTACATATATTGTTTCAAACTAGAGAATAGCTTAGTTAAATATACGCATAGAGTCAACTTTTAGCGCATGAATCACCGCGGGGTATGTCGCTGGTAGCTGACAGTGGATAAAGATCTCTGTGACGTGACCTCAGATAACCACGATTACATAATGCTTATGAGTTTCTAAGATCGAAACTGCATTTCATTACTGGAATGAATCAGTAGCCCTACTATACAGGCACTACACCTAGCTGTTAGGTTCTAGAAAGTGACCTAAGCCAGTGCTCCTGCATACTATATGGCCCCACTGAATTAACTTAAATCTGACTTGGTAAGGTACTGTATGTTATTAGACAGTATATGTATTCGGTTCATTGATGTAAATTGGTGTATTCCTGTTGTATTCTGTTGAAATCTGCCCCTTAGAGGTTTTACCATTTTAGCTGTAATCTTAAAGTATCCCTGCTAACACGTAAGGCCCCAGCACCTGTTCAATATATGTATAGTATACTAGAATGCAATACAGTAGATTTAACTTATTGCATATTAATTTTAATATTATTATTATTATTACTAGCTATAAATACCTTATTATAGAGGCTAATAAACATTTTTTTACCTCTATATTATTTAAAGGGGTATCTTTATATTGCTGTAATAAGCATAACGTAGATTATAAGTATACATTGTAGATAAGTATGTATTGCACTTTTCTTAGCCTTTAACTTTTAAATCCATTTAAAAACACTATAATCTATGTAATTAATTAAAACTACTTACTATACTCCTAGGCATTATATAAAGACTTTAAAAGCGAGGCTACTAGTTATTATATAGTATATAATCTTAAGATCTTAAATAAACTAACCCCTAAGTAATTCATTAAACCTTAATCTATACTTACATGTCCTGAATGCTTTATGCCTACAATATACACTTAATTTAATCTACTTAAGGGCTAGGTAGGTTCTAGCTCTATATATAGATAATTTCAATTTAACCTAAACCTAGCTAACTTAATTATCCTATCTATACCTCTAATTAAATAGATAGCCTAGATTACAGCCTATACTTTTAGTGCAGTAGCTTAATAAATGCATTAGTATATGCTAAGGATCTTCCTTAATGCTTTAATTAAGAAGAGTAATTAGAGTAAAACTAGGTATTTTAATAATTATATATCTATTATATTTAAAGACTAGTATAATAATATAAGTCTTGCCTTAGTATATAGCTACTTCTAGCTATTTTAGTAAACTATTATAAAAGATCTTTTTACTTATATAAAGGATAGATGTAAATAAGGTATAACTAATATCTAGTTTAAAACTATTAAATTAAATTTCTAATTTATATTAGGCAGTTCTGCTAGAGAGTAGAGATTACTTGATCTTAATAATAAGGTCTTTCTATACAACTTTATTATTACTTAGATTGCTACTCTTTACTGTCTTATCCTTTAGAGTTGCTATTAGAAGATGTCTATATAATCCTAGAAATATAAAGATAGGGATTTATCTATGTAATAGAACTTCATCTGCCTATTTAAACTTATTCTAGAGATAAAGCTAATATCTTATATTCTCTATTCTGGGCTTGCCTATAATTCTCTTAGCATTCTTTAAGGTTAAAAAGAAGCAGAGAAGGTCTTAGGGATTAAGTCCCTTAGTAATTATATGCAAGATGTTATTATTAAGGTGTAGCATATTAAAGATATTTAGGAATTGCTTAAATAGAGAAAGGGATAATGTAAAATTCTATAATTATATGTATAGTATACTGTATATATACTGTATAGCTATTAAAGTATAATAAGTAAAGCTATATGTAAACTATAAGTAATAATAATTCTTTAATGTAAAGGATAGGATAATTTTCTACTATAAAGTAGCATTAAACCTTTTAAATATAAAGGTATGCTAATAATAATAGTTACTTATATACTATACTAGTATATATAAGAAGGCTAATAATAGTCTAGTTACCCTAGCCCTATCCGCTAAAGATAACACTTAGTTGCTAAGTAGATAGGCATAAATAACGAGAATTGATTCCATTTAGTACATTACAGCATCTCTTTCCACTGTTTAATATTGCATTGTACCACGCAATAAGCTTTCCTAGCATTGAGATATCTTCTGCTTACAGATAACTCGGTAATCGAAAAGGCTAATATAACTTCCCCGCTGATACTATACTGTCAATAGCTGCTAAACTTCCCATTGTACAGTTAGAGGTTTAATGACTTATAGGTTCTTATTAATTCGCTTAACCTTGGCTAGCTAGCATAGAAATATTTCTCTGTATTCTAAAGGGCTTTATAGTACAGTATTGGTATAAGATACATATAGTACTAGCACTTATTGACTCTAGGTAGATTGTGTTTTCTTGGACTTGTGATAGCAGTGGACTCTACGTATACGAAGCTTAATCATGGATGACACTGAACATCTATACCCTATGTGTACCTTCCTCTTGCAGTGCCTCCTAGGTTCAGTTACTGTACCATACAGTACATGGTAGGGCATTTGCTACACAGTGCACCGTATCATCGGTGACGCAAGTGTGCGTCCTTTGTCGATTACCAGGTCAGTCATTCGCAAAGTGCACCTTAATGCCAGAAAGGTTTTCATGCCATATGGTGCAGTACTGTATGTGTAAACTTATTCAGAGAGTGGTTATGGTTATATAACCAGTTATCAGCATTTACACTTATATCTCTTAGTAGCTTAATCTTGTCTCTAGTGGATAGGCTTAGGGTGAATGAAATGTTATCTCCTATTATATAATGCATAATAGCTAGAAAAAGCTTTAATTTACTAATACCCTAAATAGCACTTAAATTATCTTAATTCCTAGTTATAAGATAAAAGAGACTAATAGTATATAGCACTATAGCCTACTAACTAATTAATCTGTCTTACTTATAAAGCTTTACTTTATATTCTATTAGTATATAACTTTTAAAATAGTTAAGGCTCTTTAGAAAGTTACCTTTATATTTATAAGTAAGGTAATAGCAGATCTATATAAGATAGTAAGGTTAGTGCTATAAATAGACTCTTTTAATATAGTCTATTATATAAGAAACTCTTATAAACTTGCAGGTTTAAGCCTTATAGGAAAGAGCCTTATCCCTAATATAAATTAGGTATTAGTTCTGTTCTAGAACTTGGGGGATTGCCTCTTTTTTCTTAATCAGTAGAGAAATATCTTCCACCTCCCCCTGGAGATTAGCATTACCCTATGCGCTGACTCTCATGGATCGTGTTGGACGAGCTATCTCCCGGCGACATGCTAGAGAGGCCATGAGGTTGATCGCGGTAGCTTTCTGGGTGATGATCTCCTCTGCTGTTAGTTGTCGGTTAGCGGCGAAGACCTCCTGCAACTGATTTCGCTCCTCCAATTGGTGCTGATTACTTGGCGACGTGGTCGGCATCAGCGCTGGTTCCATGCAATTGCCTCTCCAATTCTCCATCGTAGAGCCTCCGGCGATATGCGTCTCGGTATATTTTTGACATCTCATCCCCGAATTGCTTCTTGGCGCTCTTGAGCTTTCGCTGCAACCTTTTGAACTCTGCTTGGTCCGGTGCCGGAGCGCGATTAATTTACCTGTGTTTGAACTTGATGTCCCAGTGTTTTGCCTCGACCAATTGCTCTAATTCGCGAATCTCTGGACCGGGGTCCAATGCGTTGAGCTCTTCTTGTGGTATTCTCTTTGGGATTCTAGGGTCTCTTCTGATATTCATGTGCGTGAACAGTTCCGTCAGTCCATCGTCTGAGGGCTCCTCTTCGAGATAAGCCGTTTGGGTGTTCCAACCCACTCGCGTATTCAGATACGCATTCTGGCGGCAGCCCGTCATGGGATCGTGCCTCATGACCTGATCTATGATGGCATCAGGAGCCACATGGGTGAGCGCATCCACCAGCCCTCGTCGAAAGCAGTAGGAGGTCAAAGGGTCTTCGTAGCCGAGGGCGATGCCGACGCGGTTGAGCCAATATGCATATATCAAGTAGCGCACAGCTTCAATGTCGGACAGAACCCAGGTCCTAGAACTATTTCTTACCCTTCTTCGGAAGACGGGTATCTTGAGCATGTGCGGCTTCCAGTAGACCTTGATAGCCTGGCAGGATAGCTTCGTATTGAAAAACGGTTCTGCTGAATCATACCCGTCCACTAGGATAGCATCGTCGCGTATGGCCCTTGCCAGGACGTGGCTGATTGGGCATAGCATAGGGAGTCTATGTTCTTGGACTAGAAATACCGTTCTGTTTAAGGGCAGATCAGCATTTATCACTACAAAGAACCTGATTCGTGGTTGTTATACGGCTTGGGCTTCCTATCCACATTCTTATGAAACTTTAGGGCAACCTCCATAGCCAGCGCATCCCTGTGGCCGCCTTTGGGGTCTTTCACGATCCACAGTGTCAAGTCCTCGTAGCATAGCGCTTTGGTAAGCCGGATGGGGTCATCGTCCGTCTCAACTTCCGGTGTAGCGGTAGGGCGTCGCCGTTGGCCGCCTTCATCTGGCCTTTCTTCTTCTTCTTCTTCTTCTTCTTCTTCATCTCCACCGCTAATCTCAGTGGTGTCTGTTTCGTAGCCTGCAAGGTCACCCTCCGACATGAGCTCGCCGTTACTGCAATCAAACTCCTGCAAAGGATTCCCGCCACCTTGTCTCTTAGTGGCGTCGGTAAGCTCGGCTGGTCGGCAACCCGTGTAGCCTTGCAGCAGGACAATTGTGGCGCAGTTTAGATGATCATCTTCAGTTTGGAAATAGGATATCTCCCTAAACTATATCTTAATAAGCACTTTTATTATTTCTTTAATAGATACTATAGGCTTAAAGCCTAGCTAGTTATTAAGCTTAAACTCTATTTTTAGATTAACTGTATAGTACTACTAAACCTTATAATTAGCCTCTTTCCTAGATAAAGGTAAACCCTTATATATATAAACCTTAATAATCTCTTTGCAGTTATTCTTATTTATTTCCCCTCCCTTATTAGCTTTATAGTATAACATCTTAAAGTTATACTAGTATTAATTAATAGTTTTATACTTAATATTTCTTTACTTTCTGCTAAAAAAGCTAAAGTATATCTAGTAAAGGAAGGCTTAGATAAATCCCTTGTTATAGAGGTAGGGGCAGATGGCTATCTGCTACTGCTGCTTCTTGACCTCAAGATAATATCTGACCAAGCCATAATAAGCAAGACGAGTAATGGGAAACCTCACGCCTGCAGCAGGAGACTGGTTGCTTACCTCTTAAATTTCCATCTTATATAGTATAGGTTGGCTTTTGTATTGTGAGAGTCTAGGGGGGGGATGAACTTCATCTGGTTGAGCGTATATGCCATCTGCTCGTACTCGCCTGGACTCGGCCTTTGTTGGTAGTTGTCCTCCAAGATCCGGGAGCGCCTGTAATACTTCCTTGCAGCATTATGCATGGCTCTCGAGACGTCCTGATGAACCCGCTCGCCACCTGTGAAGGCGGTCATGGTCGCTATGGCTGCCGTGGCTGACGTGGGCTCAGGTCCAGGAGGCAGTGGGACTCTTGAACCCGGGACGCGAGTTTGGATGGATCGAGAGGCCTCTCGGGAGCTTCTGGGCACTGCGAGTCGCCAACGGACTCGGTGGCAGGAGGGGAGGCGGTCTTGGGATCGAGAAGGGGGTGCAGGATGTCTGTGTCATCAGCGATCCGGGGAAGAGCGCACTTATGGTCGGCATGTAGGCGGTCGGGCATGATAGGGGGTAATCATCTCTAAAGCGGCGCTGACGACGACGATGGTTCGGCTGATACGGCATCCCTGCTGAGACGGGGGGCTTACCTACAGATGGCGTTGTGGCCCCTGCAGGCAGCTCCCCTGTCGCTGACAGAGTGCCGTCGCCTGTTCGGCCGCGGACCTTACTACCAGAGGTGGCGGTACACTACGCCGGATCTGGCGGTCGATACCGCAACACCTAGACTTTCAGTATTATAAAACTTAAAGATTAATTATAAGGTAAAAGGATCTTTATAGCCTTAAACCTAAAAGGAGTATATAATTTTATTTAAATTAAAAAAGGAAATAAATAGAAAATAGTATTTAAGATTTAATTTAAGCTCTTTAAATATATAATAATGCCTTTTAATTTTACTAATATACCTATAATATTTTAGTAAATAATTAATAGTATACTTTAATAGTATTTTAATATCTTTATAATTTATTACTTAAATAATATTTTAATTTTCTTAAATAATAAAAAAGAATATAAAAAATATATTTATAAGATTTTAAAAATATTATAAAATACTAAGTTATTAGTTAAATTAAAGAAAAGTTTTTTTTATATTATAAAAGTAGACTTTTTAAGATATACTATTACTTTAAGTAAAATTAAAATAAAATAAAAGAAAATTATAGTAATAGTAAAATAGAAGGTACTTAATAATATTAAGAAAATGTAAGCCTTTTTAAGATTTACTAACTACTATTAATAATTTATTAAAAACTTTAGTAAAATTACTAATTTACTAATAGAACTTATAAAAAAAGATAAGCTATTTAAATAGAATAATAAGGTTTAAAAAGCCTTTATATAGCTTAAAGAAGCTATTCTTAATAAACTAGTTTTAGTAATATTTAACCTAGAAAAAGAAATTAAACTAAAAATAGATTTATTAAACTTTACTTTAAGAGAATAAATTAATTAATAAAATAATATAAAAAAACTATACCTTATTATATTTTATTTATATAAACTGTATAAAATAGAATTTAATTACTTAATTTATAATAAAGAGTTTTTAGCTATTATTAACTATTTTAAAGAGTTTAAATATTACCTTATAAAAAGTAAGTATTAAATTAAAGTATATATAAATTATTAAAATATCTTTTACTTTATTATAATATATAAACTTAACTAATAATAATTATATTACATAAAGTACTTATATAAATTTAACTTTATAATTATTTATAAAAAGGAATTAGAAAATAAAAAAGTAAATATAATTAGTTAATAATTAGATTATAATGTAAATACTATAAAAGTAAAAGAATAAGTATTAAAGATAAATAAAAAAAAATATAAATTTACTTAATAAATATAAACTTTAAGATAGATATAAGTAGTAATAATATAAAAAATCTTTAAAGAAAGGAAAGATAAATTTATCTTTAAATTCTATTTATATTTATTATATAAATATTAAAAAGTTATAAAGACTTTAAAAAGGCTATTATAATAAGAATATAAAGTATTAAAAAAGGAAATAGAAATAGTAATTAAAAAATATAATCTCTATATAAAGATTAAGTTTTAATAATATAAGCCTTATAAAGAATTATAATTACTACTAGTAGTATAATAGCTATAAGATTTAATTATAATAAATTTTATAATTAAACTACTTTTATTAAAAGAATCTTTAATTAAAATCTTTTATTTTTTTAATTTTTTTTTATTACTATTAGCTTTATATAAAGCTATTAAGCTTTTAACTTTTTAATTAAAAGCTTAAATAATAAGGCTTTTATAATAAGCTAGAATTAGAAAAGTTAAAATTAAAGAAGGTTTATCTGCTTTAAGTAGTGTAATTGCTGCCTTAACTAAGCAGTATAAATACTGCCCCTTAGCAGCTATATTAACCTTCTTCCTTTATCTATCTGAAAGATCTTTAATTAACCTTTATAATATACTGCGCCTAGTACATCTATTACACTTAAGTACATTCCCTAACCTGACTTTCCCTCTATTAGTTACAGTTGCTAATATCTATTATAGCTACTGTTACGATACCTGCTGTTTGCAACAGCCTGCAGGCTAATTAGACCTATTACATAACTAACTATAACCTTATTGATGCGATTGAATTAGCCTTAAGGCAGGCTAGAGGCAAGGATTGCTATAAGGTCTATATAATAGTTATAGCTATTATAAAGAACTTCTTATTAAGGAATTAATCTAGCCTAGTTAAAATAGCTGTTTTTAATTGCATTTTAATTTACTTAATTAGTTATATAGATCTAGATTCCTTAGGTTATAGGATATTA
This sequence comes from Fusarium xylarioides, assembly GCA_013183765.1. Lineage (NCBI taxonomy): Eukaryota > Fungi > Ascomycota > Sordariomycetes > Hypocreales > Nectriaceae > Fusarium > Fusarium xylarioides. The sequence goes on along the minus strand of SRZU01000227.1, from coordinate 12,174 downwards.
CTAGATTAGCTAGCTAAAGAGCTATTATAGCTAGAGAAGCTAGAAGAAGCTATTAAGTAAAGTAAGACTCTTATAGATAATTAGGCTACTTTCCTTACTGCCTTTAGAGGCTTAAACTTAGCTAGGTATAAAGAGTAGCTTATAAATATAATTATTTAAGCTAAATAGGTAGTCTATATTTTTTTAATTATATAAAAATAATAGGCTAGTTATAGTTTAAGACTATAAGAGCAAAGAGATAGCGTATCTGTAAATAGAGTTAAATAGATGTAAGGTAATGGCAGGGTTCTAGGACTGAAGGTTTAAAGGAATTAGGTTAACTTTTGTATAAGTTAGTTAGTAAAAGTTAAATTAACCTAAAGTTAATAATAACTCTATTAATTAAATGCACATACCTTAGCATGTAATTAATTAACCTTGCATCTAAGAACTGCAGATAAAGTAATATTAGTAAAGAAATAGTAGTTTAAACTAAAGCTAAAATCTTTTATAATAGTATTATAGTTATAGTAAATTAACTTATAAAATTCTTCTATAACTTACTGTATTAAAAAGTAATAAATATTAAAAAACTTACTTATATAGTATATAAATATATTATTAGTATATATAGAATACTTATAAAAATGCTTTTAGATAGAAGATTTATATTTATAGCTAAGTTCTAGTAGGTATTTATAGCACTTTTAAAACTAAACTATAAACTTATAATAGCCTTTAGACTTTAAGTAAATAGATAAATTAAATATATAAATTAAATAATTAAGTACTTATAGTATTATATTAACTATAAATAAGATAATTAAGTTAAAAAGCTATTATATACTTAGCTAGTATATAATATTATATATAATAAAAGTATTAAGCTTATACTAGCTTATATTAACTTTAAATATATATTAAATATATATTATAATATATAATAATTTAAGTTAATAAACTTTATAGTAATACTTAAAAGTAATAATTTAAAGAATTTATATAATAAACTTTAAATAGGATTTAAATTTATTAGAAAATAGATATAATAATATTATAACTTTAAAAAAGTAAAAGGTTTTACTTTTTTAAAAGAAAATATAATTTACCTATTTATTAAAAATATTACTATAAAATAATTAAGTTATAAACTTAACTTTAAGTATATTAAATTTTATAAAATTATTAAAAAGATTTTAAAAAATAACTATAAATTAAACTTACTATTAAGAGTTAGGCTTTATTTAATCTTTTATATTTTACTTTTTAAGTTAATAAAAGAAATAATATAAGTTAAAATATATAATAAATTAATAAAAGTTAAAAGACTAGAAATATATAAAGTAAAAGTAATATAAAATATAAAGGAAATTAATAAAAAAATAAAACACTTTATTAAGTAAAAAAACTACTTAAAAAATAAAAATATATAAAAACTATTAAAATATCTTATTAATACTTAATAACTCTTAAAGAACTTTTATTAACTTTAAGGAAAAAAGAATTAAGTATAAAACTTTAATTAATAACTTTATAATTTTTTAATAATTAAATATTATTTAAAGTAAAAGATTTAACTACTTAATAATTAGCTAATTCTTAACCTTTTAATACTTTTAATTTACTAAGGTTTTTATAACTATAATAAATTATCTTAATAGCTTTTTTCTAAAAATACTTTTTTTAATAATATAAATATTAAAAATAAGCTAAAACTTCTTAAAGATTTACTTTTATTTACTTTTTTATTTATTAATATAATTCTTTTTATATAAAACTCTTATAATTATTAAAATTAATAAAAAAGAAAAGCTAAAAACTTAAAAATATATAAACTTAAAAAGTTATATTATTAATGTTATAATTAATATACTTTTTTAATATATAAAAATTATATTATTATTTACTTTTAAAAACTATATATTAAAAATAGTTAATATAAAAATAAGTAAAATAATAAGGTATTTTAAAACTAAATTTATAAATTAAATTAGAAATATCTTTATAATACTTAGAAGTTACTTTAAGATAATTAATATACTTAGAAATATAGCTAAATATATTATTAATATAAAAAAATATTTATAAAAGTATATTTAAGTTATATCTATAAATTTCCTTAATTTAAACTATTGTTTTTTTACTAATATTACTTTATTTATAGTTTTTAAATATAAAGTTAATTAATTATATACTTTAATATATATATTTAATTAATAAAGTTATTATTAACTTTAAGTTAATTTAACTTTTATTAACTAACTTATATAAAAGTTAACTTCTAAGTATTAATTAGCTGTATTTACCTTTAATTTATATTCTTTATACTATATTACATTACCTTATAACTTAATCTAATCTATTACTAACTTATTAAGCTAGCTTTAGTCTATTAATATTTACAGTTTTTTCTCTAATACTAAAACCTTTATTTTTTAATTTACCTTTTTTTTCCTTTTTTCTCTCTTACTTCCTCTCCTTTATATTATAATAGCTCTTAATTCCTATAATATAATATTTATATTACTAAATTAATTACTATAACTATATATCTTAACTTTATAAACTATAGCTAATATAAACTATTACTGCTACTTAATATAATACTATTAATAAAAGCTTACTTTTACCTTAATAGGCATTAACTCTATTCTAGGTAATTTACTAAGTTTTCTAATACTTCTATTTAATTTATAATATAGTTAATAAAAGCCTTATTTTTAGCTTTATTTTTATTAATACTAAGTAATTATACTTAATAGTTAAAGATTATAAAATTAACTTATTATATTATTAATAGTTTATTAATATATAATAGGTATTTTTTTATAATTTTATAATACTTTAAGAAGAATTAAAAGATTAATATAATATTAAACTTAAAGCTATAAATTTTTATTAAATTACTAAATATATAAGTATTAACTGCTTTAACTAGATAGTTATAGCTAGGTTAGCTATTATTAATATTAATTATATAATAGTATATCTTATAATAGATTTTAAGGTTTTTAGCTTATTTTAAGATAATTTATTTAAGTTAAAGCCTTAGTAGTAATTACTTTAACTATATAATAATAGAAAAGGTATTTAACCTATTAAGGTTAAGGGAAATATCTTTTTTATACTTATAGATTAAAGCTACTTATTTAATTAAATTATAAGGTTTAAAGTAATAGTACTTTATAATCTTAAGACTTAATTTTAAAGTTATTATATTTTTTAGTATAATATATAATACTTTATATTATAATATACTAAAAATAAGTATTATATTATATTCTTTTATTATATAAAACTCTATTAGCTATATCTTATATATTGCTGCAGAGACATTTTAACTTTTTAATAAAAGTTAACTTAATTCCTTTAATTTTAACTTTAATAAAACCTTTAAACCCTACTATTACCTTATATTTATCTTAAAACTCTATTTATAGATATACTATCCTTTTGCTATTATAGTCTTAAGCTATAACTAGCTTATTATATTAATAATAAAACCCTTTTTATAGTAATAACCCTTTTAGCTATATTATTAAGTTACTTTTTATATATATTTAAGTTACTTATAAAGGTAATAAAGAAGGCTGCTTAGTTTAATTAAAGGAATTAACCTTTTCTTAAGACTTTCTTTAAGTCTTTAAGAACTAATAGCTTATAATTAACTTAATTTAAATATATTTAATTAAAATATCTTATATAATAAATTAATTTAATTAAATTATAATTAAAGATAGCTATTTTAATAAGATTAAATTAATACCTTAATAAGAAGTTCTTCTTAATAGTAGCTACTATTATATAAATCTCTTTTAAGTTTTCTTTATTAACTACCTATAAGGTAGACTTAATAGCTATATTAAGATTATAGCTAGTTATATAATAGGCCTTATTATATAACTGCAAGCTATTTTATATAAGTATTATATTAGTAGTTATAATTAATATTAGTAACTGTAATTAATAAAGAGAAAGTTAAGTTAGAGAATGTACTTTAAAAGTGTAATAGATATACTAGATATAGTATTCTTTTAGATAAAGTAAAGGAAAAAGGTTAATATAGCTGCTAAGAGGCAGTATATATACTGCTTAGTTAAGGCAGCAATTGCGCTACTTAAAGTAGATAAACCTTCTCTAATTTTAACTTTTATAATTCTAGCTTAATATAAAAGCCTTATTATTTAAGCTTTTAATTAAAAAGTTAAAAGCTTAATAGCCTTATATAGGGCTAATAGTAATAAAAAAAACCTATAAACTTTATATTTAATTACTTATAAGTTTTAAAAATAAAACCTTAAAGAGAGAAAAGATTATATTATAACTTAATATATTTTAATATATATAAAAATAAGTTTTTTACTTTTTCTTTAAATAAAGAACTATTTACTTTATATAAGTTAAATACTTACTATTTAACTTATATAATTAATAAATATAAATAGAATTAAACTAACTCTATTTAACTTATATATTTTTTAATATATATATATATTTATTTAATACTTAAATAAAACTTAACTTACTAGCTATTAATAAAATATCTTTATATTAATAAGCTTAATATATATTATTTAATTATTAAGAGATATAATACTTTATAATACTTAGTATTATACCTTATATAATTTATAAATATAAACTTAATATAAATTAATTTACTTATTTAAAAACTATAATTATTATAATTATATTTTATTACTTTTTATTTTTATAAAATATATAAAGTAAAACTTAATTATTTTATTTATAATAAAAAATTCCTAGCTATTATTAATTACTTTAAGAAATTTAAATATTACTTTAAAGAAAATAAATATTTAATTAAAGTATTTACTAATTATAAAAATATTATTTACTTTATTTTTTTTTAATTACTATTAGCTCTATATAAGGCTATTAAGCTTTTAACTTTTTAATTAAAGGCTTAAATAATAAGGCTCTTATAGTAGGCTAGAATTATAGAAGTTAAAATTAGAAAAGGTTTATCTGCCTCTATAGCATAATTGCTACCTTAATTAAGCAGTATAAATACTGCCTATAAGTCCCTTAGCAGCTATATTAACCTTCTTCCTTTACCCTAGCTAAAAGAATACCAGGCCTAGTATGCCCATTACAAAGTACGTTCCCTGACCTGACTGTTAGTTACAGTTGCTAACATCAATTATAGCTACTAACATAATGCCTGCTGTATGCAAGAGCCTAGAGCCTAATTAGGGCTATTATATAACTAACTATAATCTTATTAATATAATTAAATTAGTACTAAGTTAAGCTAAGAGGAAAGATTACTATAAGATTTATATAATAGCTATAGCTATTATAAAGAACTTCTTATTAAGTTTATTTAGCTTAATTAAAATAGCTATTTTTAATTATACTTTAATTAATTTAATTAATTATATAAATTTAGCTTATTTAAGTTATTATATTTATTTAGTTTAGCTAGCTAAAAAGCTATTTAAATTAAAGAAGCTAGAAAGAGCTATAAGAAAAGGCTTACCTTTTAATATAAAAAGAGTAGCTTTTTTTATTATATTAATAGATTTAGCTTTATATAAAGAGTAGCTTAAAAATGTAATTATAAAAGCTAAATATATATACTATATACTCCTACTTATATATAATTAATAGATAAGCTATAATCTAAAACTATAAGAGTAAAGGGATAAAGGCAGGGTAATAGCAGGGTTAAACTGAAGGTTTAAAGGAATTAGGTTAACTTTTATGTAAGTTAGTTAGTAAAAGTTAAATTAACCTAAAGTTAATAATAACTAGCTCTATTAATTAAATGCATATACTAAGGTATATAATTAATTAATCTTACTATTTAAGAACTGTAAATAAAGTAAAATTAGTAAAGAAATAGTAATTTAAACTAAAATTTACTTTATTATAATATAAAAATTAAATTAATAATAATTATATTATATAAAATACTTATATAAATTTAAGTTTATTATAATATATTATAAAAATATTAATTTCTAGTTTAAATTACTATTTCTTTACCAATTTTACTTTATTTACAGTTTTTAAATAGTAAGGTTAATTAGTTATATACCTTAGTATATACATTTAATTAATAGAGCTAGTTATTATTAACTTTAAGTTAATTTAACTTTTACTAACTAATTTACATAAATAGAGTTAACCTAATTCCTTTAAACCTTCAGTTTAACCCTGCTATTACCCTGCCTTTATCCCTTTACTCTTATAGTTTTAGATTATAGCTTATCTATTAATTATATATAAGTAGGAGTATATAGTATATATATTTAGCTTTTATAATTACATTTTTAAGCTACTCTTTATATAAAGCTAAATCTATTAATATAATAAAAAAAGCTATTTCTTTTATATTAAGAGGTAAGCCTTTCTTTATAGCTTTTTTTAGCTTTTTTAATCTAAATAGCTTTTTAACTAGCTAAACTAAATAAATATAATAATTTAAATAAGCTAGATTTATATAATTAATTAAATTAATTAAAATATAATTAAAAATAGCTATTTTAATTAAGCTAAATAAACTTCTTAATAAGAAGTTCTTTATAATAGCTATAGCTATTATATAAATCTTATAGTAATCTTTCCTCTTAGCTTAACTTAGTACTAATTTAATTACATTAATAAGATTATAGTTAGTTATGTAATAGCCCTAATTAGGCTCTAGGCTCTTGCATAGCATCGTGTTAGTAGCTATGATTGATGTCAGCAACTGTAACTAACAGGTCAGGGAATATACTTTGTAATGGGCATACTAGGCCTGGTATGTTGCAAGGGTTGATTGAAGATCTTTTAGCTGGGGTAAAGGAAGAAGGTTAATACAGCTGCTAAGGGACTTATAGGCAGTATTTATACTGCTTAATTAAGGTAGCAATTGCACTATAGAGGCAGATAAACCTTTTCTAATTTTAACTTTTATAATTCTAGCTTACTATAAAGGCCTTATTATTTAAGCCTTTAATTAAAAAGTTAAAAGCTTAATAGCCTTATATAAAGCTAATAGTAATTAAAAAATAAAAATAAAAATAAAAATATTAATAATAAATATTTTATAGCTTTAATTTAGTAATAATTAATAAATAAGATTTAAGTATTTTAATAATAGCTATAAAAGTATTAACTATAAAGTCTCTAGCTAGATTAAAATCTTAATAAACTTAATTAATAAGATTACCTTTAAGCTATAGTATGTTAAGTAACTTTAATTATAATAAATATATTACTTAATTTGCTAAAGTACTATAAAAGGCTTAATTAATAGAGTTTATAACTTTTTTATAACTTTAATCTTTTTTAATTTATTTATCTTTTAAAGTTATTTTAATAATTATAAAATTATTAAAAATTAATTAAATTTAAGTTATTTATAAGTTTTTTATTTTATTTATTTTATTTAATTAATAATATTAATTATAATTATAATTAAAATATTAAATTTAAGTAATTAATAACTAGTAACTATTAATTAATAATACTTATAGCTTATTTTTATTAGCTATTATAATAACTAATTAATTAATAGTAATAATATTACCTTTTTTTAAATTAATTTAACTTTTAAAGTTAAATTTAAAATATAAAAAGAAACTAAATAAGTATTAGCTATTAGCTATAATTAGTAAATAAATAATTAATTACTTTAGCTAATTATCTTTAAGTATAAGCTTCTTTACTATTTAACTAAAAGCTTCTATTATATAAAGTAGCTTAATAAGAAAATATAATAGCTAAGCACTTTAAGTATAAAAGACTTATACTTTTATAAATTAAAGAATAAGTATAGCTTTTAAATTTAAAGTATTATTATACTTATAATATATATTTATAATAATTTATAAATAAAAAACTATTATAAATAGTATTTAAAGTTTATATATAATTGTTAAGGCTTGAATAAAATAGCCTATAAATTTACTGTAAGTAACTGGATAGATAATAGTAATAGACGAGGTAGAGGTAGGAGAATTAGGTAGATAAAAGGTTAAAACTGCTGAATGGTAAGGCATAGGGTAGGATTTATAGAATAAAGGTAGATCTGCTATGAAGAGCGATTTTTTCCAAATTTAATAATATATATTATATAATAGAAAAGTTAATAAGTGTCTAAGGAAAAAGGAGTTCCCTGAGTGGGAAAACCTGGGTCTTATATAGACCTCTAAAAGAGCGGGCATTGTAATTCCCAGAGCGGGGTAGCCTCAATAATGATAAAAAGACTATTACAAAAACCGCCAAAATTTAGAGAAAAATAAGATATACTTCTTACCCAATTTAGAAGGCGCTAGGCTTTAGTATGCTTATAAAGCTTAAATAGGAAAACAGGGTTTTTCGTAGTGTATTATGAATCATCCAACTGAGTAGTAAAATCTCATATACATAATCCTCATTATATAATCATTACGTAACCCCGGTTATGTAACTTTCCCTCTAATATTTCCTTAGTAAGAAATATTTAAAGTTTATAGAAAAACTTTAATATGTAGAGTTTGCTTAATTCTCTACATATTGCTTAGGTAAGCACACCAATTGAAAGCCCTGAATTTTCTCATTACTTTAGTATATATTTTGCCCTAATTAGTTATCTAGAACATAATATATTCCTTAGTTATATAATAAGACCTTTATATAATATTAGGTCTTAATATTATTTAAGTATTAAAATATTAATAAAATATTATAAAAATTATAAAAATAAAAATATAAAGTTAAAAGAAAAAATATTAAAAATATTATTAAATAATATAATTTATATATAAAAATAAAAGTATAAAAATATAAACTTTATAAATAATTATAATTTTTACTAATAATATAATAACTTTAAAACTTAATTATAATAAACTTTATTATAAAGTTACTTTTATTAAAAAAATCTTTAATTAAACTCTTTTATAATAGTATTATAATTTTAATTAATTAATATATAAAACTTTTATATTATTTATAATAAAAAGAATTTATAAATATAAAAAAGCTTTTTTATATTTTTTATTTATTTATTATTAATATATATAGCTTACTTATAAAAATCCTTTTAATTAAATAACTTATTTTTATAATAAACTTTTAGTAATTACTTATAATATAATTTAAGTTAAATTATTAAGTTATAATTATATTTTAATTATAAGTTAATAAATAAATTAAATAAATAAATTAAATATTTAAATAATACTTATAATATTATATTAATTATAAATAAAATAATTAAATTAAAAAACTATTAATAGCTTAACTTATTTATAATATTACTTATAATAAAAATATAAAACTTATATTAATTTATATTAATTTTAATTTTATATTAAATATTTTTTTATAAGTTTATATATTAGCTTTAAAAGATATTTAAGTATCTTTAAAATCTAGTATAATTTAAATATTACTTTTTTTCTAAGTAATAAAGCTTTATTTAGTTAATATTATTAAGTTAGCTACTTTAATTATAGCTTAAACTTAACTATACTTAAGCTAGCTAGAAAGCTTTACTTTTTAGCTAAATTAAATCTTTCTCTTATAACTTACTTTAAATATATACTTTAATAATTTAATATATAGTAAGTTATTTAACTTATATACTTTTTAATTATAGCTATTAATAATATTATAGCTATATTATTATAATATATATTATTAAAAAAAGCTTTTAAACTCTTAATTTTAATAAGCTTTATTTAATAAAAAGACTTAATATAATTAAAATAAAAAATATAATTAATTAAGCTATTAGTAATAGTAATTATTATAAGCTATATAATAAGATAATAAAGATTTTAAAGATTTTAAAGATTTAAAAGTATATAAATAATATTAATTATATTAAAATACCTTTTAATTATAAAATTCTTAAAGTTATATAGCTTTATTATAAGTTAATTAATAAAGGCTTTTTTAATATTAAGATAAAAGTACTTAATATACTTAAAGAAAAGTTACTTAAAGAGATAAATTTAAAGATTAAAAAAAAGGAATTTATTATAGCTATTTATAGTAGCTTATATAATAAGTAATTTAAAGCTGTTAAGTAGTAAGCTAAAAGGGTAATAAAAATTACTTTATAATAATATAAAGACTAGGCTAGTTATAGTTTTAAACTATAAAAGTGTAAAGATAAAAGGGATAGTATATTATAAAATTTAAGATAAAAAAGAGATAATTATAAGGTTTTATTAAAAGAAAAATATATTAAGTTTTATATAAATTTAAGTACTTAAAGTTAAAGACTTAAAGTTATAATATTAATATTAGTAATAATAAAAGGTAAAATTAATTATACTATATAATATATAACTAGTTTATAATTATAAAAACTAGCTAAATATTAATATACTATTAATATAAATAGAAAATATTAAATATATATTATAATATATTATAATATATAATAAAAAAAATAATTAATTTAATTATTATTATTAAAAGTAAAAATATAAAAGACTTATATAAGTACTTATAAGTAAAATTTAAATTTATTAAAAATATATATAAAAAACTATTATAATTTAAAAAAATTAAAAAAATTAATTATTTTAAAAAATATATAATTTACTTAGCTATAAAAAATATTAAAATAAATTAATTAATATATAAATTAAATTACTGTTGATACTACTGTTTGTTGCCTTGGCATTAGTTATCATTTTACAGGGCGAATATGCTTAGTCAGGCGAATTCTGTTCAATTGACTACGGCTTCGTTTTGCCCGCCGAAGGACTCTTTGACTTTCAGGCGTAAACTCTTTCTCGTTCATCATGATTAGAGTTGCTTGAGATGCTGCAGCCTAAAGGTAACCTTATTGATTAAGTTTATTGAGACTTCAGTCTAGCTAGAGACTTTATTGTTAATACTTCTGTAGCTTATTGTAATACCCGGGTCCCATTTATTAGTTATTACTGGGTTAAAGCTATAAAATATATAAATTAAATTATAAATTTAATAAATCTTATAAAGTATTATAAAAAATCTTAAAAATAACTATAAATTAAATTTATTATTAAAGGTTAAGTTTTATTTAATTTTTTATATTTTATTAATTAAATTAATAATAAATATAATATAAATTAAAATAAATTATAAATTATAAAAACTCTTAAAATTAAAAGTTTATAAAAGTAAAAGCTATTAAAAATATATATAAAATTAATAATTAAAAAAAATACTTAATAAAATAAAAATATATAATAACTATTAAAATACTTTATTATTACTTAATAACTTTTAAAAAACTTTTATTAACTTTTAAAAAAAAGAAATTAAATATAAAACTTTAATTAATAATTTTATAATTTTTTAATAATTAAATATTATTTAAGGTAAAAGATTTAACTATTTAATAATTAATTAATTTTTAATTCTTTAATACTTTTAACTTATTAAAGTTTTTATAATTATAATAAATTATTTTAATAGCTTTTTTCTAAAAATACTTTTTTTAATAATATAAATATTAAAAATAAGCTAAAACTTCTTAAAGATTTACTTTTACTTACTTTTTTTATTTATTAATATAATTCTTTTTATATAAAACTCTTATAATTATTAAAATTAATAAAAAAGAAAAGCTAAAAAATTAAAAATATATAAACTTAAAAAGTTATATTATTAAAGTTATAATTAATATACTTTTTTAATATATAAAAATTATATTATTATTTACTTTTAAAAACTATATATTAAAGATAATTAATATAAAAATAAGTAAAATAATAAAGTACTTTAAAATTAAATTTATAAATTAAATTAAAAATATTTTTATAATACTTAAAAGTTACTTTAAAATAGTTAATATATTTAAAAATATAATTAAATATATTATTAATATAAAAAAAATATTTATAAAAGTAAATTTAAATTATATATATAAATTATATATATAAATTTTATATTTAATTACTTATAAGCTTTAAAAATAAAACTTTAAAAAGAGAAGAAATTATATTATAATTTTGTTGTACAAAGCGTAGATTAGTCACAACGAGCATTCCAGCTTTGATTGAAAGAGCCTTGTTTTCTTCAATTGAAGGTGGCGGTCAGTTTGACCTTATCAAGCTACAGAAATCGCGCAGTGGGTTCAATCTGACCAATCAGAGAGCGTTTTGCTGTTTACAGCTCAACACACCCCCCATTTGACTGCGTATTGTTTACGCAGTTAAATGAGTCCTGAATAGCTTCAATTTTGCCCAATGCGCTTTT
>SRZU01000226.1:0-66377 GCA_013183765.1 Fusarium xylarioides | reverse complement strand
TTTTACCCAATTTGGAAGGCGCTAGGCTTTGGTATGCTTATAAAGCTTAAATAGGAAAATAGGGTTTTTCGTAGTGTGTTATGAATCATCCAACTGAGGGGTAAAATCTCGTATACGTAATCCTCATTATATAATCATCACGTGACACCGGTCACGTGACTTTCCCACTGATATTTCCTTAGTAAGAAATATTTAAGGTTTATAGAAAAACTTTAATATGTGGAGTTTGCTTAATTCTCCATATATTGCTTAGGTAGGCACACCAATCGAAAGCCCTGAATTTTCTCATTATTTTGGTATATATTTTGCCCTGATTAGTCATCTAGAACATAATATATTCCTTAGTTATGTAATAAGACCTTTATATAATATCAGGTCTTAACATTTAGTAAATAGCTAATATAGCTAAAAAAGAGCTATAAGAGAAAGCTAAGTAAATATTAGCAATTAGCTATAATTATTAGATAGATAACTAGCTACTTAGCCTAATTATCTTTAAGTGTAATATCCTTTACTACTTACCTAAGAACTCTAACTATAGTAAGTAGCTTAAAGGAGAGATATAATATTTAAGAGATATTTACTTTCTAGGTAAAATAAAATAATATCTTTATTAATTAAGAATTAATTAGTTCTACTACTAGATTATAAGTATTATTATATTTATATAATATTTTCTTATTAACCTATAAGTAAGAGACTATTATAAGCAATATTTAAAGTTTACATATAATAGAATTACTTAGAAAATTCTATAAAGTTAATTATATAAGATAAAAAAAATTCTATATATTGAAAAGTTAAAATGTCTCTGCAGCAATACGCAAGGTATAGCCAATAGGATCTTATATAATAAAAGAATACAATATAATGCTTATTTTTAGCATATTATAATATAAGGCATTATATACTATGCTAAAAAACATAATAACCTTAAAATTAAGTCTTAAGGTTATATAGCGCTGCTGCCTTAAACCTTATAATTTAACTAAATAAGTAGCCTTAATCTACAAGCATAAAAAAGATATTTCTCCTAGCCTTAGCAGGCTAAATGCCTTCTTTATTATTACCTAGTTAAGGTAATTATTACTAAGGCTTTAACCTAAATAGACTATCTTAAAACAGGCTAAAAACCCTAAAATCTATTATAAGATATACTGCTATGCAATTAACATTAATAATAGCTAACCTAGCTATAACTATCTAGTTAAGGCAATTAATACCTATATATCTAGTAACTTAATAAAAATCTATAGCCTTAAGCTTAATATTATATTAGTCTTTTAATCCTTCTTAAGGTATTATAAAATTATAAGAGAATACTTACTATATATTAATAAACTATTAATAATATAGTAAGTTAATCTTATAATCTTTAGCTACTAAGTATAGCTACTTAATATTAATAAAGATAAAGCTAAAGATAAAGCTAAAGATAAGGCCCTTATTAACTACATTATAGATTAGATAGAGGCATTAGAAGACTTAGCAAATCGCCTAGAATAGGGTTAATGCCTATCAAGGCAATAGCAGGCCTTCATTAATGGCATTACATTAGGTAGCAGTAATAGTCTATACTAGCTGTAGTTTATAGAGTTAAGATGTACAGTTGCAGTAGTTAATTTAGTAGTGTAAATGTTATATTATAGGAATTAAGGGCTATTATAGCATAAAGGAGAGGAAGTAAGAGGGGAAAGAAGAGGGAAAAGGCAAATTAGGAAATAAAGGTTTTAGCATTAAAGGAAAAACTGTAAATATTAGCAGACTGAAGCTAGCTTAGCAGGTTAGTAATAGATTGGATTAGGTTGCAAGGCAATGCAGTGCAGTATGGGGAATACAAATTGAGGGTAAATACAGCTAATTAACACTTGGGTAGAAATTCTATATATAAGAAAAGAGTTTTATTTAAAAGTTAAAAGAGTCCTTTAATAAGTAAAATAAAGCTATAATTAATTAAATAGAATTTGCCTAACTAAGTATATTTACCTTATAAAATAATAACTAATACTAAGGCAATAAACAGTAGTATTAACAGTAATTTAACAAAGGATTATATTATATTATCTTATTATATAAGACCCTATTAGCTATACCTTATATATTACTATAAAGATATTTTAACTTTTTAATATTTAAAAATACTAAATAAAATATTTCTTTAATTATAAGTATACTATATAGTAATTTAAGTATTAAATATTAATATATAACTTATTTAAAGAATATAAGTATTTTATTAATTTAATTATAAATTTTTAAAATAATAGAGATTTTAGTGAGATTAATGGGGACCGGTCAATTCTTCTGTCCCCCGGTAGACAGGACCCATGTTTTAGCCCCCGTGTTGTCAAGCAAGGATCGTTGTAGGGTTCATGCCTCATCAACATGCGGTCAGCAGCGAGCTGAAGTGTCACTAATAGTTGAAGCCTGTTGTGATTCATGTCAAGTATAATGCATGCTCCGTATTTTCCGCGAAGGATCACCTAGAAAATGGGCAAATTATGACCATTATTCACCTTAAACCAAAGTCCCAAGACACAAATCATCTTGTTTTCATATTTGGTCTTACTTGGTACTGCATCCTAGGATGGGTCATAGCCAGGGCTTTCATTCGATACACGAATCCTGAATACCTTGGCGATATTGATCTCGCGAAAAAGGAGACCATCGCGAACTCGGACTTTCATGGACCCCGTAACCGTACCCTACCGCCTACAATTGAGTTTCCATGAGGAAAAAACGAATGTTTCCAAAACTCACCTGAGGTTCCCTTCGGTGCTACAAAGTTTCTTCCCCAGATCCGATACTTTTCACCGTCGATTGAGTTCCCTAACTAAAAACATGAGACTGTTGTTGTCGTTTCATCGTCAGCCTCAAACCCTTTCCCTTCCACATTAGGGCAAATTAGTCTGGCAATGGCGCGGAGAATTACATGGATCTCGGATTGGTCGACGGTACGGCTTCGTAATAAGCACTAGCTGAGACAGGATGAGTTTGCAGGAAATTGGACTTTTGGAGAGGCTGCGAATCGGCAGAGCCCCCGGGATACGATGATATTTTTTTCTCATTTACCAAATATTGATGAATTGCTGCACATGTAGCCGAGGCCTGAGAACGCGGAGATGAACCAGGGACTATCCTCTAAGCCTCAATTTGGTCACTTCGGCTGCGTAAAGATGCTTTGAGCTTGAAGGATCAGACTGGGTTGCTCATATCAAGGCGAGGACTTGTATTATCAATGCTGTCGGCACCCGTATTTCGCGGACATTCGTTCCCTTACTTCGGATATGCTCAAGGCACTCAATTTATCCTTATTCGTCTGTCTCCAGCTATTTTCATCGGCACAGCTCTTTCGCTCAACTGCGATCATCTCACTGATCACTTCAAGGCGCCAGGTAGGCGGATGAAGCCACAGCATAGGGTATCCGAAAGCCACGACTGTTGCTCGCTTCAGGTGATCATTCTATGCGAATTCGTGGGGGCGGAATCAGTGTCAATGTCAACCAAGACCCCACAGGATTTGGGTTCAACGGCATGAACACTTGAAGCTGGCAGCTGGGCTTGCAGGAACAGAATCCAATTAAACATGACAGAGCCCTATATGTAGCCGGTTCGTATAGTTTGCATGAGTTTTGGGGGCTATCACGTTGCCAGCTTAACGTATAAACTTCATCAACTACAGAGGGAATGGAAATCCAAAAGAAGTACTTTGCACTTCAATGCCCAGTCTGAGATACTCGTCTTGAAAGCCTTTGTGTCCAGAAGGCTCAACGGGGGCCCATACCATCAGAAGGGCTTGTGCTTCGTGATTTATTGTGTCACTGCATCTTTCTGCCTCGCCTGTTGAAGTATGCGAGGAACCTTGTTGGTGGTTTGACTCTGTTGCGAGCATACCGGGTGATCGTTTATTCCTCTCTACGCATAGCTCAGCAGAGCCGTTATGAGTGCACGGCCTGAGGCCCTGTTTGAGGTTGCGAGATCGCCGAGCTCTATGCGCTTGGGAGACTAACCAGAAGTTGGTGATCACGATCGTAGGGCTGAATGGCAGCTCAAGCAGAAAACATGGGGACTTTGGCTGAATTAACCGGTTTCCAGCAGATATAAGAGTACTCATTTGTGCTTACCCTAGGGACGTTCCATAATTTGTTAATCTGGGCTATCAAACATGGACGATGCTTCTTATGGCTCAAAGCAGCAATTGCCGAAGCTTATCGTATTGAGAGGTATTGAGCTTGGTATGGTGGCTTTGAAGCTTCGTGGCGGTCCAATCTCTGAGCGACTGTGGTGATAAGCTTGATCGGTTTGCTACCCGTCACACCTGAAAGGTTAACTTTGATCTCTGGCCGTTACGAGTGTAATCACTGAATGTGTATCATGATCAACACTCACTTCATTCCAAACCACTTCAATGATGCAAACGAAGAAGAACCTGTCCCTGATCTCCAATGTTGAAGAAGCCAGTGGCTCGCTATACGCACTAACGCAGGGGATCCAATGAAGACGATCCACCAGATGCGGCCAAGCCACTGCGACTTTGAAGGGTCTGGCTTTGGCAGCCCCAAAGCCATTCCATTCAAGGGCGAGCTCCCCGTCACCCCATCCCAGTTCAAGGGATAATCTTCAAGACCCCCTAAGAACAAAGTGAAGTGCCTGACCACCAAACCTCGAGTATCGTCAACCCTTGCTTCAAACTCCGACCCTTTCGACTCTCATTTATTCCACCGTCGCCGTTCAAAACGCTCATTGCCTTTTCGAATTCTACCTTTTCCGTGCGCCCATCTCGACCGCCATTGTTTCATCATGGCTGGTCATTGGAGTCCTCGACAGCGCACGAATCGCGCCAACACTGTCGGCGCATTTGTCTTCTTCGTCTTCTTTATCTACTTCTTCCGCGACACTTTTTTACCCTCGAGTACGCCGGCGCGGAAACATAGAAATGACTACTCTCATATGGCCTTGGGCGACAACGACGTCGAGATGGTGGTCGCAAGTATGAAGCATGAAAATGTTTCGTGGCTTGATGAATATCTCCCTGAATGGAAGAAGAACATCTACGTGGTCGACGACAACAAGGCCAAGTTGACTGTGCCTATGAACAAGGGTCGCGAGGCCATGGTCTTCCTAACGTATGTCTTTTTGTTCCCAATTCTGTATTCCTGGTACTGATATTTCTGCCTGCAGCTACATCATTGATCGATACGACTCCCTGCCCGGCAACGTCGTCTTCCACCACGCCGAGCGCTTCCAATGGCACAACGATAACCCCGATTACGATGCTCTCCCTCTGCTCCAAAACTTCCGTTTCGATAACCTAAAGAAGGTCGGCTATGCCAATTTGCGATGTGTCTGGGTCCTTGGTTGTCCTGCTGAGATTCGACCTATCAAGGACGAAGCCCCTGCGAAGGAGGGTGAACCTATTCACGCCCGCCATGTTTACAAGGCCGCTTTTCAAGAGCTATTTCCCAGTCTTGAGATTCCTGAGGAGGTCGGCGTCACTTGCTGCTCACAATTTGCTGTTCGCCGAGAGACCATTCACTTGCGTCCTCGCGCCGAATATGTACGATTTCGTGAGTGGCTGATTGTGTCTGCCTTGGGAGATGACCTCAGCGGCAGAGTTCTTGAATACTCATGGCACAGTACGTTCAATGCTCACACACACTTACTAACCGATAAACTAACTTTTTCGCAGTCATCTTTGGCAAACCCGCAGTCAATTGTCCAAACGCCGCCGATTGTTATTGTCAGAACTATGGCATGTGCGATCTAAAGTGCGAGGCAGATAAGTGTGAAGGCCAATACACACTCCCTCCCTTCTCAACCCTCCCCAAGGGTTGGCCCCAACTCGGATGGAAGGGAGAGAACCGCGGATGGAAAGGACAGCCATAAATAAAGGAGGGACAAATATAATGGATCCGCATCGCCTATAGGGATTTTACGAATGATGGGGGTGTTCTCGAAAGTCTGCACTGCATGTTTAATTTGGGGCCTTTCATGGGAAGTGTTTCGACGAAAGGGAAGCGCAAGTATTCCTTACTTCTGGGTTTCTGGAATTATTGGTTATGGGATGGGCGTTAGGATTGGGTTGGGCAATCTGTTATGTCTGCACCAAGTAGAGTTTCTGTAACATCATCACGGAATAATTAAAAGACCATTCAAAAGATACACATGTCAGGGAAGGCAAGAAAACGTCTAAGCTTCATCCTAGATGATAAAAATGACTAATCTTAATGCCTACTGGGTCTACAAACTTTAGGTACTTGTAAGAGACGGTACAAGTTTTCTTGCCCCCTGAGGACACAGCATGTGCATTGGAAGTTCATGTAATTTAGAGTTCGCGTTAACACATGAAGCCAAGCTGTCACATTCCAAGGATGTGCTATATTGTTGGCTTAGAGCTCTAGGGCTGAAGATAGAGACGGAATCAATTTGACTATACCATTCGATAGAATTTATTCTATTTTTTAAACCAGTATCAAATAGACATAGATTCATGGATCACAAACATGTTTCCTATTCTGAAGCTTTATGCTGTCCAGTAACCAGATGCTCGGCCCCCCACCTCGGAATTGAAGCCCCACCCCCACTTCTTCCAGGCTCAACCTGAAGCTGTTATGAAAGCTCACCTTTAACAACAGATTCATAGCTTCACGAACATCACACTTACAGTTGTCCATCAAAACATTGAAAATCGGTAATACTCTCAAGCAACAATACCATCAAGAGTACATGTTTAAGATGGATACATCAGCTCCCACCAATTTGATGGGTAAGATCTTCTTGGCCGAATATTATCACATTGCTAACATCGCTCAGACAAACATCAGAAGATCATCTCCGAGATCCTCAGATCCTACCGCGATTTGATGCTTTGCGTCACCGTGAATGGCATGGACAAGGAAAAGCAAGGCGACTACGAGGCTCAAGCGAACAAGCTGAACTACAGAGACCCCGATACAATGGCAGCCGCTGGCTTAAGGACACAGAGAAAGTTCGACGAACTCGTAAGTTTTGCGCGTCATTCAAGTATCATCACTGACATGAAACAGTACGAGAGCATCAAGGAACTCCTTGCTCTCACTCGCACAATCAAAGAGCTCTGGGTGTTTGGACCTGTCGACAGAGCTGATGAACATCGCAAACAGAAGGAGGCGCAAATCGATCGCGACGTTGCGGAAATCACCACTCTTTTCAACAAGATTGACGCGAATTCCATGCGAGAACTTGCGGAGAAGAACGGTGGCACGTGGGAACCTCAAGGAGAAGCGGCGTTGACAGCATCAGCAGCGCCAGCCCCGACTGGGAATTAGAGAGGCATTGGGGCGGCTTCTCGAAGATCATCGCAAACAGTCAGTAGTCCGGGAACATTGGGACGTGAATCCCCGGTGGATGACGATTTCCCTGGCCGATGGATACCTGGGTCTGATGCTTCAGCAGGGGATGCATCAGAACGTAGAAGGTCCAGCACGCTCGATTATGATACTCCGCAGAATTAGGCGCGGACACAATATTCAGTTCCATGTTCGAAAAGGTGGGTGTTTAGGATCATGAGGCAGAAGGCTCTCGAATGGACGGGACTGACGGATATTAATATTAGATGGCGTTTTCGGAGTTGGTGGTCAAAAAGACTACGATATACATGGTATGACTTCAAGGATTCTTATTACTTTATTTACACCCTTTGGTCGTCGCATAAGCTCCTGACAACCCGTATCATGAAAACTATAGCAAACCTCTCTAGAGATTGCACTAAATCTTTCCTAAATTCTTCTAGATTGTGTAATTATTCTTGTCACTGAGACTAGTCTCTGGCAGTAACTTCAGGGAGGTGAAGTTGTACCTTAGGTAGGCTATCTCTTATTTGTATCTATCGATTAGAGATATTATCAGGCTCACTCAGTAGCACCTTAAGGCAAACATGAAGAGTTCTTGTTCCCGGTTCGAGTCAAGATGGAGTTTGGAAGTGATCGCAGTTCAGCGAGATAAGGTAGGTGCGGCCACGGCTCCTGCCCTCACCAGCTAAATCTAAACCTCCTTCCCGAACCACGCGCAGACCACGCCCTCAACGTCCTTCCTCACTTCATCTTCTTCTTCCTCCATTAAATTTTCCTTTCCATCTTCCTCAGGTCAATATCCCCTCACCACAAAACTGAACCGCGAAACTCCTCTCGTTTGTCTTTCACTTTCATTCCGTGTTCTACTTCATCTCATCATGTTTTCTCATCTATTGATCGTTGCCTTTGGCATCACGGCTGCCCTTGGCCAAACATCTTATGGAGAGCAGTTTAAGTACTGGGGCTGTGCCACTGTTGACGCTGCGGGCTTCAGCAACCCAGTCCCTCTTCCCAACGGGATCTTGACCCCCGAAGCATGCCAGGCCGCTTGCGCTGGCCACATGTTTGCCGCGGTGTCTCCTGAGTAGGTTGTTGCATGATCATCAAACCAAATCTAACATTTTCAGTGCTTGCCGTTGCGGAGATGATGTCAACGCCATCAAGTCGGTCGACGAACACTCTTGCAACTACCCGTGTACTCAAGACCCCAACTCTCCCATGTGTGGTGGAATCTGCCCCGAGGGTACTCCCAGCATCTCGAACTTGTTCATCATCGAACAGGCTGAGCTTCAAGCTTCCGAACCTGTGCCTCAGCTAGAGAATCCGTTGAACCAGCCTATGTCTATCAATGCTGTCCCTGCCTCTATGGCTCCACAGGCTTCGTTTGCTTCTGATGCACTCCCCGTGGCTACATCGTCTCCTCTGCCAGGCGTTCCCCTTCCTCAGAGTGAGGCTGTTCAGGCTCCCCCGCCGTCAACTGAGGCCGTTCAGCAACCCCCTGTGACATCGGTCACTCCCCCATCGTCGACATCTATTCCATCCGATCCTCCTGTCACCTCGCCCAATCAGCCTGAACAGTCGCCTCCAAAGTCGACCATCAACTTCCCTTCTACTCTCACGCTGCCTTCAAGTGTATCCCCGTTGGCCCCAGCAGCGAGTGCCCCAGACTCTACAAGGGAGGTGCCTGGAATCCCACCCAAGTCTCGAACAGAGCCTTCCACAAGTGAGACTTTGGTGACAGAGACGGGCTCTCTTCCCTCCGTGGCACCAAGCCAGGTGAATGTGTCAGAGTCAAGGCGTTTTGAGATCTCGATGCTGCCCATAATTGGCGGTCTCCTGTTCATAGTCATCATGGCTATTTAGTGATGAGGCATAACAATCCGACTTCGCATTCGTATGCTCTAAGAAGCACCAGAGGGAAGCAATGTCTAGGCAGCTGGATGGTATTGTGGTTGATGTCAGGCAATCTTGAGGCCGTCTAGGTCAACAGTGTATAATATCTTAATGTGAGGAGAAAAGAATTCACAGCTTATGAGGCTGTTTAGAACATTTGTTGAAATTCGAGTTTTGTGACAGTCAACCTGATCATGATGATGCCTTCTCTTTTTACTTGGATTGCAGGTATCTAAGTTAAAAGTCAACGTAGGCCGAATTTTTGACCAGATCTCACTACAGACAGAGACTTTTGTCCATCAATCTCTCGCATTCGTGTCTTCCATGCGCTTAAGGAAGAAGAAAGTATTAGACCCTGATACAAGACATTGAAATATGCTCAGTAAAAGTTATCCTAAACTGAACCTAAGCTACCCAAATCTTTTTATCATTTTTAGAAGAGGTCCTGAGTTTTCTTTCCTCCCCTAGCATGCGCCAAAAGACGTCTCATAGCAGAGGATTTGACGAATGTAGGGTAAGCAAATCGAGACATTGACGTAAATCAATGCATGAATGGCGGCCCCACTGGAGCTCCGAGTGCCAACGCAGGGGAAAGTGGCGGGGTAGAGCTGACGACGGAGCAACCCAAGACAACATCGATACCTACACCTACAACCCATGAGATAGGCAAGATGCAGTCCGGAATATCAGGTAAGACTACAGAAGCTCTAGCGGTGGACTACTGCTAACAATTGTAGCCTCTCAGGAGCTGCAGGACCAGTTCAACTCGTTGCTGTCGTCGGACGATACCTTTGGTCTCCTCGCAACCATTGAGAAAGAGGCTCTGGTCCCCGTTGCTACGATCCCTTCAAAGTCAAGCTCATTCTCCGATAACCTCTCTGGCCTCGGACCTCACCTCAAGCCTGATGCCGCTCTCTATATTATCCTCCGTCGCTATGACACCGCTCCTCGATTCCTAGCCATTACCTATGTTCCCGACTCGGCGAAGGTGCGCCAAAAGATGCTATTCGCTTCAACACGCTTGACATTTGTGCGTGAGCTGGGAACAGAACATTTCCGAGAGACCATCTTTGCTACGACAGCCGAGGAGCTGAGCGTGAAAGGCTTCGAGAAGCACGATGCGCATAATAAGCTGGATGCACCGCTCACCGAAGAGGAGCAGCAATTGGGCGAAGTCAAGCGTGCGGAGCAAGAGGCGGGATCAGGAACAGGCCATAAGGAGATTCATCTCAGCAAGAACTTGGCTATGCCCATCTCCGAAGACGCTGTTGCTGCTCTGAAGGAAGTCGGCCAGGACGGAGGCCGAATCGTGACGATGCTGGTAAGTACTTGAACTATGAACTGATCCCACATAAACTAACCCCTCTATAGAAAATCAACCCCGATACCGAGGTGGTGGAGCTCGTCCCCGAGGCACCCACCCCAAGTGGGATTGCAGAACTGACGCAGGCCATCTCCTCAAGTGAGCCGCGGTTCACCTTCTACCGCTACACTCACACGCACAACGGCGCCGAGTCGAGCCCCATTCTGTTCTTCTACACCTGCCCGTCAACACCCGGAAACAAGTCCATCAAGTTCCGAATGATGTACCCCCTGATGAAGCGATCCGTCCTGGAGGTTGCTGAGCGGGAGGCTGGTCTTAAGCTTGAGAAGAGGTTTGAGGTGGAGGAGCCTAGTGAGATTACCGAGCAGTCGGTTTTGGAGGATTTGCATCCCAAGGTTGCGGCCCGACAGGGCTTTAGCCGACCCAAGCGACCTGGTCGATGAATATGAGTTCGTGAGATCTGAGCCAGTACGGTGAAACGTGCTCGTTTTCAGCGTCTACAGTTTGAAACGGGGGTTAGATAAACGTTGAGATTGATACACAAAAAAAAGTCAATTGCCCAAGCTACAAATGCTGGTATTTATCCAAGATGCATGCACGCAATAAGAACCCAAGCCGCCCTTCACTCCAATGCATGGTATACTCGTCCGCTCTCTATACTCTTCATCCTTCTTTTTCTTTTGTCCTTCTCCTCTCATCTTGCAATCTTAGATCGACTCTTCAGCTTCCTTCACAGCAACTTGCACTGTGAACTGATTAGAAGCTGAGATGATACAAGCAACTTCCAAGGTATATGTTGACTGGCGTTCTCGTGGTTCATTCTTCTGGGTGAAAGAGTTCCCCATCAAAGAGCTTCAGTTGATGATGGTGATTTCGTGGTTTGTTACCACTGCTTTATTCCTCGTACTTGCCTCCGACTAGGGAAATGTTGCTCTTTTCTAGCTTATCCTTGAGGAACTCGTAGACGGTAAAGGTGACGGCTTGGCCGGGGGCGACACGCATGATTCGAGGGGTGATACCCTTGTAGAAAGCGTGAACTCCTTCTTGCCTGTGAAGAGTCAGTATATCGATCTTTCTCGCGTCCAAATGTGTGACTCACTTGAACATGTCTCCAGCAATTCGAGTAATTCGTGTCCAGGCGCTGACTCCAGGCTCAGCAGTAGCCTTTTGCAGACGAGTCTTAATAGTATCGATAGGAGCGTTGCTCATGGGACCCATAGCACCAGAAACAAGACCGATGAGAGTAGTCTGCCAGTTGGGCAGGTTTGTGTTCTCATACTGAGGCTGCCACTTCTTCAACCAATCCTTAAAGTAGCTGTATGCAGTGAAGTTGACAGCCTGGTTAGAACCCTGCCTCAACGCCGTCAAACTCACTCCGCGGTACAGCGCACTGAAACCCTCCTCCTTAACAACAGTGTACAGCGCATGCGCAGCGTTACGATACTTGGGGACGTCGAGAGGATCTGCCATGGAGTGGTGCTGCGCCTGGAGACGAATCTTGATGACCTCCATGGGCGTGACGACGGCGACGGCTTCTGTGACACCGGCTGATAGACCGGCGATGAAGGTAGCCTTTCCAGAGACGGCGCCGGTTGTTGGATCAGCGAGGATTTGCTTGTACCACTCAAAGGAGGTGAAGCGGATGGCCATCTTTGGGACAATGCCTGTGAGGACGGCGCCGAGACCCTTGTAGAGACCGAGGGGTGTCTCCTTTGCGATGATGGCGGCGCCCGTCTTGATGAAGCCGCGCTTGGGGGCACCTGGTTGGCGCGCTCGCCTTGAGAGCTGCATGCGGACTTTGATTGTGTCTTTTATTATTTCACATGTTAATTACTTTTCTTGGTTGTGAGATTTTGGGTTTGCGACTGGAGCTTACCGAGGG
The DNA here is from genome assembly GCA_013183765.1 of Fusarium xylarioides. NCBI lineage: Eukaryota > Fungi > Ascomycota > Sordariomycetes > Hypocreales > Nectriaceae > Fusarium > Fusarium xylarioides. The sequence goes on along the minus strand of SRZU01000226.1, from coordinate 53,947 downwards.
GATGACATGCGAGAGCTTCCATCATACCAGCACCACCACCAGCTGCGACTCATGTTAGTTTCTGTACAATTGCGCATGGAGAAATGGTCTCTGAGAACCGTTTTCTTTGGTTGCGACATACCAATGAGGTTGACAGCCGCCGAGGGCGGCTGTTTCTTTCCATTTCCATTCTTTGAAGCCATTGCGACAGAATTGATCTCTCGGTCAACCTTGCGCCGAGTCAAACAACAAGTATTTCAAAATCCGAGAGGGTTTGCGCCGAGTTCGTAGAGCCGAGGTTCGGATCGGTGGGATGATTTTATTTACTTTAGTCTAAGGGTAGCTTCGAGAAGACGACAAGAGGAACAGGCGAGACAGAGAGAAAGGGACGAAAAAGTGAAAGAGAGGGCTAAGAGGAGAGAAGAGAAACAAGAGCGGAAACCGGAGGAGGAGGGAATCAATTTAAAGAGAATCGAAAGAGTTGAGTAGCATATGCCATGACCACGATCCATGTCGGCGATGGACCGAGTCTAGTAGAGGGTCTAATACTTACACACCTCAAAAGGTTATGATTGAAGTCCGGAGAACCCCACATTGTGAACTAGAGCTAGATTACGGGGAAAAATAGGTTGGAGTTGGGGAATGGACGGGAACGGGATTGGGGGTGAGAAATGGAAGACCTCGGAGGATACCTTGGCAATGAATTGGCTGAAGACACGGCATTCAAAGGTGTGATTTGTGTGAATATGGTATTATTGGGTATTCAAATTGCTTTGTCTATAACATGATCTGTTGAAAATACATGCTCATGAAGCTGTATAACCAACTACCAAAGCGCATTCTCATCATGGCATGTAAATTCATGCCTTCACACCCTCTCTCCCAGATGCCGTCCCATCGTCTCTCACATGCAACTCCCCTAAGCCCCTTCCAGAACCAACACAAGGCACTCTAGGGGAGGAAAGAAAACACAAGACCTCGATCCTAAATGACAAAAAGACTTAGGTAATGTAGTCCTAAGCCTAGCCTAACTTTTGCTGAGTTTATTTTGACACCCTGTCTTAAGGTTCGCTGTTTTCTTGCCCCCCGAGGGGCACTCTGCCTCTCACTCTCACAAAATATTCCACCAACTCTGACGTCGGCCCTCAGCTCTGGGTTTCTTTAGACCGAGAGGCAATGCCCCACCAGTGGTCCGGGCAGATGGAGGACCAGGGGTCAGAGCATCATTCCATGCGGCCGAGAACAACGAGCCTCTGAATAGGTCCTCAAAAGAGTGGCACATGCTACACTGAAGAGAGTGCTGAAGGAAATAATTTTGGTGATCACGAGCTTGAGATGACTCAATTTAGAGAGCGAGCTCGGTGAGAGATTGGTTGTAAGTGACGTCGATGCTCTTTTACCGACGGGTAGCCGAGCTTGTGATATTGCGGGGTCTTCTCCCCGTTGGATACCTACTCAACTTTATTCGTGAGGAGAAAGGGCAGAGCCGTGTGTATCATGACAGCGCAGGTGAAGGGAGAATTTACGTATTCATGATCACGAGCTCCAAGCAGGGACTCTTTCTGTGTCATTGGTTGTCTTTCATCACCTTCAACGGTAGCTACCACCAATTATCATCCCCCATAGCTCTTTATTTCTAGTCACACACCTCTAACCAAGACTCACACCCTCTCCAAACGGCCATCGTCCGCTCGTCAAGGGGAGAAATAAAACAATAGCAAGAAAAAAAAGGTGAAGCGCATGGCCGAGCTTTGCCGAGGTCTGCAAGTGGACTCAGCCTTCGATTTCCATATCACTTTTATTTAAAAACTATCAGGGCTGTTTTTTATAAATTTCCGGAAATGCTTCACCGTCGGGTAAAGACTCTAGCACAATGCCGTGCCTGTAAATAGGAGAGGAGGATATCGATTGCCGATGAAAGGATATAAGTGCCCCCCGCGGAAACTGTGAGTATTAACTCTTCCGTGCTGTTCCGATAAGATTCAGAATTGTTTAGAGACATGGTTAGGCACGGATAGATGCCGATGTTATATGCCTTTCCATGTTTCCATTAACTCGGAGCTCGAGGTCGGAGTTTCGGAGACTCGGATGTGAGGTTTGATTGGCTGTGTACCTGAGGCTTCCGAGAGAGTGTCGGAATGGGAGGGTCCACTTTCGCGGAGCCGCGACGGTCAAATGTCGTAGCCGACCCGGCCAGGAAGGTCTCCGCCAGATATTCACGGCTATTACTATTTCACGGTACATTCTGAAGTTATCTATTTCTTCTTTACTCTATCTATTTGTGAATGGCCTCATGTCTCTATCCTGGTCAAGGATGATGACCTTGAGAATACGGTATAAAACGGAAGAGTCCCTTGTCATAAATTATACCCCGATGTGACTTGAACCGCCAGGGTCCAAGATCATTAATTAGATTGATTTGACTGGTCCGCTTACCGCAAATCATGCTGTATCCACATCCCGATATTGCAAACCCCCAAAGTCTTGAATTTCGTCAAGGACTGACGATGGGGGATGTTTGGGATGAAATGTGGGAGGATTGCTGTGGCTCGTAATTGTTTGTCATGTTCTTGATAAGGTGGTCCTGTCTCCTGATATGCTTGTAAGACGATACCCAGCATAATTTTGCTTTGCTCGTTATGTGTAACTCGATCATGGAGTTATCCGTGTGAAGTAGGGCAAACTTCTACCATGAGGCCTCTGCACTGGACAATTCGTGTTACGCGAGCTACAATCAGACTACATACTCTAATGCCTGTTTGCAAAGGCCACTCGCAATGATCCATCTAATGACTGTCAGTTGTGTAACTCCACCTTTGATGATCGGTAGCAGAGGTCTTCAGTCAAGCCAAGCAACCGATGTGAAGCTTACAGACTTATCGCAAGTCCTCAACTATATAAAGCCAACAGCTCCGCTCACACCTTTCACTTCAAAGTTGAGGACATTTTACTTTATATACGCTTGGATAGTATCCAACATCTCATTTCATTTTCAACCTGTTCATCTATACTAGTGCCTGAATCGCAGTAACTGGCACATATTTTCCTTATATATCCGCCGCCTCCCCAGCATTTCTCCCTATATTATTAGCCGGCCCACACTCAACCACCCTCCCTCTATCCAACCTCAAGCACCAAGTCGCATCCTCCACAGCCTCCAACCGATGCGCAATCGTGATGACAGTGCTCTCTCTGAGTTCCTGCCTAAGGATTCTCTGCACCATTGCCGCTGTCTCACGATCAATTGACGCTGTCGCTTCATCGAGAATGACAAGACCACTGCGTCGCAGTACAGCTCGACATATACCCACAAGCTGTCTCTGTCCCTGACTGAGGTTCTTGCCTCCAGCGTCGATGCGGGTTTCGAGACCCCAGTCAGTACCGAGAACGCGATGGATTGCGTTTGTGCAATCTTGGTCGGAGAACTTGGCTTCTGGATCGATGTTGTCGTGTAATGTACCTGGGAAGAGGATTGGGTCTTGTTGGATGAACGTTACGCGATTGCGGAGGGCTGTACGGTTGATGTAGGCGAGATCGATACTTCCAATCGAGACAGCGCCTGAGTACGGCGCTTGTGTTACGAGGAGTGCGTTCGCGATGGTTGACTTTCCGGAACCTGTTCGACCGAGAACTGCGCAAGTTGAACCCCCAGGGATCTCGAATGATACGTTATCCAGCACCGAGGGGAGGTCACCAGCGTATTTGAACGACATATCCCGGAAGCGTACGCTATCGCATGGTCTGGGCCAGTCTTGGGGTGGCTCAATATCACCGCTGGGTTCTTCGGGGATACGGTTTAGAGCATCAACTCTTTCAAGCGACACGGCATCGAGCTGAAGAGCCGCAAACTTCTCACATAGTTGCTGAACGGCAATCATGGCGATGTTGGTTTGAGTCAGAACAAAACCGACTGCACTAGCTGGTGTGCCCATATATACCATGGAGAGAACGAGGATGGTTCGCATAACGGCTGAAGACATACCGAGTCTAAAGTCGAGCCAGAAAGTCATACTCCAGAAGAAATGATCGTGCTTTTGGAAGTCGTCAACAGCTTCCAAGTGCTTATTTTGAAAGCGGCTTTCAACCTTGAGAGCACGAATTGTGACAAGACCATCCTGCATAACTCCAATGTTGGCGATGATGGGAGTCAGATATCGCATCTCCATTCGACGTAGACAGCGTGATGCGGGAACGTATATACGATAGAAATACGCGAACAGCATGGCGACAACAAAGATAACCGCTACAAGGAATATCTGATGCGTCATGATGGCGAAGAGACTCAGTGAGAGAGCGACCAGGTTGAACACGAATTGTTCGAGGGGTGCGAGAATTCCACCATCGACCATGCCCATGTCGGAGATGAGACGGTTCTTGAGTTGGCCTGTTGGTGTGATATCGTGGTAGCGGAATGAAGCCTTGCTAACTCTGTCGATGGCGATTCTGAAGAGTCGCCGAGCTGCGCGGATACTGATTGAAGCGAGAAGGACTTGAGCTGAGGCGTATGAGAGAATTTGGGCGACTGATAAACCTGCTAGAACATGGAGCCAGGGTCGAGGGTTTTGGTTGGGATTGGGAAGACCCCAATATTCGCTTTCGATGAGAGTCTCGAAGTTCGCAGATTCATGCCCCCATGCTTCGAGGAGTCGTGCTCGCGCAATGTCGCAGTATCGAGATAACCCATAGAACAAGGATAGAAATATCCATAGGTGCCATCCTCCTGCACCCATGTACCTAAGATAGATGCCAATGGGAATAGCCCCTATCTCCGTAACTTCTTCAGGAAGACCCTTATCGCTTGGAAGTGCTTCAGATACATGCTCATTAGGCATTTCGTGAGGTTGAACTTCAGCAGGGCCAGAGTTGAAGAGATGAGGGTGGTCGAGCTCTTCTTTGAGTTCTGTTGGAGTTAGAACGTGGGCGTATCCATCGTTGATGTCAATAACCTGATCGGCGTGTCGAAGAACGAGATCATCACGATGGGTGACAAGAACAATTGTTCGGGTCTTGGCCAGCGGTCCGCAAAGGAAGCGCTGAACAATATAACTTGCTGTGTCGTGATCCAGAGCTGCAAGGGGATCATCCAGAAGAACAATTCGACAGCTACTATAGACCGCCCTCGCCAGTGCCACACGCGCTTTTTGACCGCCAGAGAGTCCGATACCGCCCTCCTCAAGCTTCGTTTGATCACCCATAGGAAACGTCGCAAAATCAGGAATCAGAGCACAAGCACTAATAACATCTCGATACCTTTTACTATCGAACGATTCATGGAAGGTAATGTTATCTCTGATACTCTTATTCTGCAACCACGGGAGCTGCTGCGCATACGAAATGGGTTCATCGGCTCTGGAGAAGTGACCGCTCTTGTGCTCCAGTTCGTTGAGGATCGCAAGCAATAAACTAGATTTGCCTGAGCCAACTTTACCACGCACAACGGTCAAACCCGCCGAGAGCTTGAGGGTCAAGTCGCAAAGAACGAGATGGTCTGTTGAGGGGCGTGCGAAACTTGCTTTGTGGAACCCGATGTCGCGCGCTTCACAGCCACTGAAGGCGTCTTCGTCTCGGTCGGGTTCGGACATGTATTTGTTGACGCGCTCGACGGGGATAGTGCATTTCCATACTGCAGAGATAAGATCGAAAGCTTCGCGGGTACTAGCTTCGAGCTGTGCAAAGAGTTGTAGTGAAGGCCAGATAACGTCGTTGGGTAGACCGCGTCCAAGAATGAGTGTGTATAAGCAAATACTTGCAAACGGATAAACCGCGCCCCCAAAGACATTGATCGTGGAGATTGTAGCATTGACAATAGAAATATGAAATCTCTTCCTCATCTCGACATCTCTAAACCTTAAGATGCGATCTTTCCATGAGGATGTCCAGCCATTGAGCTTAAGCGGGCGACTAGCCTCTACGAAATGCGCAACAGCCTGCGCCCTCCGATCAGAATGCCCCGTTCGTTGACGCTCAAGTTTGATGACCTGACGAACGAGGAGGGAATTGCAGATGAGGAAGATGACCATGAATCCGAAGCTGACGCAAGATGGCCAGCCCATTATGTCGATCAGGTAATAGATTGTGACGATGACTTTTATGGGCGTTGCGACGACGCGTGGAAACTCCCAGAATCGCTGGGATATCTCATAGGTATCGCCACGGATTAGGTTGACTACTTTTGCGTTTGAAGCTTGATGGTCTGGTGCTGGTTTCTCTGCTGGTCTGGACTTGTTACGACCGCAGCATTTGTTGAAGAACCTGCTAACGCGGTTTGAAGAAGCATTGTTTTGTTGAGTATCTGTTGAGGGGTCTTTCTCTGTCATTTCAGATCCTGGGACGGCTCTTGTGAGGAGTTTGCTGAAGAGACCGATGAATGTCTCGCCGCGACTTCGTTCGTAGGCCTTACGGGAGTACCATCCTGAAGATGTCCTTGCGATTTGTCGGATGGTGTCGATGCTGAGAATAACGACACACCAGAGTCCAGCTTCCGCAGGGTCGTTCTTGTCGAGAGATTGATAAAGCTTGCTTGTGAGACGAAGATTGGAAACTTCAGCGACTCGTTCCAGAATAGCTGCGAATGTGCCGATGAGAAGATCCAGACCATTTGCTTCAATGAGACATGGGAGAAGCTTGCCCTTGAGCGTCCGGAATACCTGGTGCAGCCTCCAGTGCTGAAACTCATAGGGTAGCTGCCAGACGTCTTCGATGGCGATTTCTCGTTTTTGTGCGATTTTTGATAGGGGGTTCACCCATCTCATGGTCCAGAATTGGAAGAGGGTGAGGTTATCTTCCGGACTTCGGACGTGGTTTGATGGAGCGGCTTTGGCGTTTCCGATATTTGACGAGCCCCAGAATGGGTTTCGAAGGGGCATGTTCATGATGACCAGAATAGCCAAGATCTCAAGGGTGAGATGTCCAATGTCAAAGGGGTTGATTGAGTTGACCTTGAAGCTGAGATAGTAGATTGCTCTGAGGGTTAGAGTCGTTGCCATCATGAGAAAATACTGCAACATCAACAACTTGGGAGCTTGGACAGGTCTATCCAGAACCGTATCCAGCGCCACAACAGTCCAAGGCACAAGCTCCATGAACGAAGCTTTGTGAGGAGAATGAACAATAGCAGAACTAATAGCCAGCCCCAGCCCAAGAAGAGCAATGAGCAGAAGACATAGAGTCCAAAAAGTCCATTTCCTCTTCTTGGGATGAAACGGCGGCGGTTCTTCTGCAAACGGTTGTAACCAGCGGGGAGTAAACCGTGACAACGGTGTTCGACAAAGGTATAGCAAAAGTATCGAGCATGAAGCTATATCAAGACTGAGCATAACGCCCACTTCGCGCTTCGGCCATGATGTACCCCATGTTGAATACAATGGTTGGTCTGTGGGTATGTAGTTGAAGAGCTGCTTCGAGAAGCTGGCGTGGTAGAGGTCTACAGCTGCCATACTGGCAAACAGCCAGAGTTCCAAGATATATCAACTGGATAAGGTTCTTAGCTCATCAAGCTTTCGAGATAAACGGCGAGAGTCAGAATGTAACGTGATAAACGGAAACTGAAAGCGTAGTAAATGGTGGTAAGATGTCAATGGGTGCTAAAATGGCTTGGTAGGTATACAATGGCTTGGGAGATTGGAGACATAATAAAGCAAAAGGCTGTCTGTGCGAAATATAGACGTGAAAAACATACAAATGGGCGTTTGTTACTAATGTTATGTTAAGTCCGGGAGCAGGGCGATTCACACATGGGAAAAAGTTTATTCGCAGGGTGTTACTGATGGGAAAAGAGAGCACAGCACATAAAACGACGATTTAGCCATTGGCTCACAGTACAGAGATGAAACAATTCATGTGAATCAGATGTTACAACGGGCATTGGTGTATCAATGGCAGAGCAAAAAGTGAGTGAGAGAAGAGACGCTGGCGGTGAATATGGATTTTCCGTCCCAGTCGCGGTCGACATCAGATCAGAGACCCTTGGATGTCCAATGAGATGCTAGTGGAGAAGTATTGTTCGTTGTTGAGCGTGGAGTATTTCTCCGGATACGGCTTGGTACAGATATTCGCTGATCATTGGCATGGGGGAGGGGGTTGGATGTTAACGTAGGATTCAAGCTCGACTCAACGATGTTATTGGTGATCTGCAACTCAGAGGCACAGGCACAGTGAAAATGAATTGTTTCGTCTGTTCTGTGTGTGATTAAAAATACAACGCTCTCAATCAATGCCCTTTTTAAACAAGTAGGGCTCCTCCTGCAAACGCAATGGTCATTAGAGTTATCATGCCGACGCCGTTTGCTGACCAAGCCTGCAGCGCTGCGACAGCGTTGTCGCTCGTTGTTGAGGATGCAGCTGAGCCGGTGCCCGTAGCAGTGCCTGAAGCGGTACCGCTCGATGTGGAATCGGCCGTGGAGTCGTTGCCGACAAGCGCGGAGAGTTTGTCGTCGTTGACGAATGAGGCCTTCACCGAGGTTGCGTTCTTGCAGTCGCTGGGAGGATCGGCCTTGCCCTTGACGAAGTTGGCAGCGATGCACTGACTTTATTAGCATTTTAATTTATGAATTTTCAGAAGCAAGGGACATACCTGGTAGAGAAGACCGTCGACGGCAGAGGATACAACGTTCACCCAACCCTTCTTGCCAGCGTATTTCTCGGGGACAGTGACTTGAGGCTGGCAGAAGGCACCAAGACCGCTCTGCTGAACAATAGGAAAGACCTGCTCCCAATCGCCATCAGCCTTCTCATTGAGAGTCACGCGGAAAAGCCAATTTCCCTGCTGATGCGTGGATAGCAAAGCAATAGCCTCGCCGCCGACGTGGAAGTCGACGAGCTTGTCCTTGGAGAGGTCAGGCGTAAAGCCGCCGCAGGGAGACTCGCCCTCGTTGTCGTCCTTGAAACCGATGGTCTCGGGATACTTGACTTCGAAGTGGGCGAGGGAGATGCCGCAGAGGAGAGCGGTTGAGAGGAGAGTAGAGGAGCGCATTTTGTGATGTGTTGTGGGGAGAGTGTGGTCTGAGTGAGCTGTGCTGGGTTGGAGTTGGTGGGCGGCTGAGCTGCTTTTGTAGGAGTTGCGGATATCGGCAAGGGGATGAGGGAGAGGCTGAGCTAGTGTGAGCTGTGTTCAATAACATTGTTTACTCATGTAGTCAGATATTGTATCAACTCAAGCTACACACATTTCCAGTTTCACAACATGAATACACAGCATCTGCAAACTCCCCATCATGAAAGCTACGTCATTGAGGCTCTGTGCTCCCATGATGAACCCTCCCATCAATGCAAGCCATCTTCACTAGCCTGAAGCAATTCACGCCAATTCCACATCAAACGTGCATCCAAAACACCCAAAGCCTCAAAAAACGCCCATTCTCCAACATCGCAGACACTTCCACCGCAGAGTCTAGCAGTGTAAGCCTCCATCGCCAAATGCCGTGTTAGTGGTGAGCACGTTTTCGCTCTACCTACCCCAAGAGTTCTAGACCTCGCAGGGGAAAAAACAGGGGTCCTCGACATGCGGAGGAGCCAATCAGAACAGGAGCGTGCACGGACCTGAGGTTATTTGAGCAAGTTTCTCTGGTGTTAGTGAGCGAGTTTCTTGTCAGACCATGAAGAGTTGAATCAACGTGAGAAGATTTGATGAATTAAGTGATAAGTATCGGGTATTCGGCATGCACGGATAGAACGGATACATTTTGAGGGGAGATTTGAAAGAGAGAGGTAGTTAAGAGTTTGAGTTTTGGTAATTTTATGCGCAATTTGAACGGTTGTTCGACGTTTCTACTGCCGGGTGTAGCCTCAAAGTATCAAGCTCGGAACGCTTGATTGCACCAATCTAAAGAGGTTAGTTTCAGATACAAGCGATCTGATGGGCATCTCGCCTCGTCTGGCAATCACACTCCGCGGGGTTAACTCTTCTTCACTATCCAACATCAGCACTCGGGCTCTTCATACCCGACGACCTGTGACCTTCATATCTTGGTTGATACAGTCACCGTAAGCGTTTTCATCATATCAACTTGCTCATTCATTCTCACCTGAGTGTCGACAAGTCACACAGTCAGAGAGAAACTGAGACTTGCACTCGAACAAAACTTGGCTTGTTTGCAGGTAACATGAGTAACTAAAGCGCAAGACCATACCATCATAGCAGGACTGTTCATGAGCCAGAGATACATTGGGTCTATCACGACGCTGGCCGTCTGAACCTCCCTTCAACTCAAATCACATCGAACCCGCGCTATTGGCGCATCATAGCACATCATGGATATGGACCACATGCATCATGACCCCGGCCTGCGGATGGAAGTCAACTATGCCTTTGCTCGTGGCTACTGGTATACCATCGCTGGTGTCGTCGGCGCACTCGCTGCTGTTCGAGGCGTCAACTATCTCGACGCTCAGCAAAGGTACGTCGCTTGACGAACCTCTCGCTAAACACGCTGACACTTTACCAGATTGAAAGCATGTTGCGATCCATCAATAGACCATCCGACTCGTCCACGAGGAGCATTCAGTCAAGCATGGGCGACAGCAACCGCTGTCGTCCGCGAAATGGGCCATCCACAATACTATGTCCCCATCAATGGCCTTCGATGGGCAACACCACTTCCACTCGGTCGAATTATCGTTCTAGCATGTTATTGGGTCGTTATTGTCTACTTGATGAGCTGGCAGGTTTCGAAAAACGACGTGTACTACTGGGAGCGCATCGGATATCGCAACGCTTGGGTCACTCTAACCCAGTTCCCGCTCCTCTACCTTTTGGCGACAAAGGTCAACGTTATCGGATTCTTGATTGGGAGCAGTCATGAGAGACTGAACTGGCTGCATCGATGGGTTGCGCGGACCATCTTTGTTACTGCGACGGTTCATGGATTTCACTTCTGGACTATGTGGGTGCGCGCTGAGTTTCTGGACTACGCGCTTCAGATTATGCCGCTGGTCAAGTATGGACTTGCAGCTTGGGCAATTCTGCTTTGGAATGTCGTTACTGGAATAGTTCCCATTCGAAGGCTTTCGTATGAGGTTTGGGTGGCTCAGCATGTGCTTACAAGCATCATTATGCTGTGGTTGCTGCACAAGCATATTCCCTCGGATGCCCGATGGCTTCTATGGATGAGCATTTCGTTCCTCGTTTTCGACCGCGCCATGAGATGGGTACTTCTCCTTTGGCAAAATGTTCGTCTTCGACCACAAGGAACAGAATGTCAAGGCATGAAGCATCTTGGACATCGAGTTGTTACCCGCGTTGTTGGACAAGCCACGACTGTTGTTACCATCAAGGATGTACACTTCAAGTGGAAGGCAGGACAGCATATTTACCTCTGGGTCCCACGTCTCGGACCCTTCGAAGCGCACCCATACACAATCGCATGTGCGCACAAACTCGAAGGCGCATGCTGCTGCAACAGTATACAGCTTGTCGTGCGTGCCCATAACGGGTTCTCCAAACGACTACATGAGTATGCGACAAAGAATTCGGGATCCGAACTTACAGGCTTCGTATCAGGGCCATATGGCGTCCCCCCGAAATGGGATATTTACGAAACGCTGGTACTAATTGGGGCGTCGACTGGAGCCAGTTTCGTTGTTCCCATCCTCAAAAGCATTGCGGCAGCGCAAAAGTCGAATTGCACACAAAGAGTCGAAATTATCCTCGTTGCGAGAACATCTCAAGAAATCCGATATTACGTCGAAAGGGCCGAAGAGGCTGGCAGAATGGTACGAGCCAAAGGCGTCGGTGTAAGCATCCATATCGCCATAACAGGCTCCGATCAAACAGGCCCGGTCTTCAGCCGATCAGAGTCCTCAAACACAAGCGACTCAGACGACATCCAACCCGTCAAGGGACCAACAACAGGGTGCTGCTGCAGCGCAAACGGTCCAGACGAGAAAGGCTGCCCAAGCGACTCTCCCTGCCGCGGAAAGATAACCGCCACTGTTCCAGAGCTCATCCGCGAATACACGTGCCGACCAGACATCGAGACCATGATTCGCGAGCCGGTGGAGCAGGCTTGGGGAGAAACAGGAGTCGTTGTTTGCGGCGGGCGCGAGATAGTGGCACGGACGAGGAATTGCGTGAGTCGTTTGAGCGATGAGCGAGCTGTGCATAAGGGGACGGGAGCGCAGGGGATATATCTGCATGTCGAGGAGTATTCGTTTTAAATTTAGGGTCGTAAGATAATGATGATGTTATGATTGATGTTAACGAGTCTGAGCGCTGTGAAGTGAAGTGGTTGAACAGGACAGGGATTAGTCGGTGACGGTTAGAATGTGGTGGTGGTATGCTACGGCAACAAGCTCAGGCAGGTCTTGGTAGGCCATGGCAGGCCAGGGGGATCAAACAGAAGCCTCCACAGTCGGTTAACAAATACTGTGTGTACTGCATGCATTGACGTATGATGAAACAACACTCTCCTCCTCCTTCAACTCTCGATATCGTGATACTCATTCCAATTCTAGACCATCGTGGTATGCAAAACCGAGTTATCCAAATCCACCCTCTAAAGCCCCCGGCACGTTCGATACAGTCCGCAGGGGTTACAAATGTGCATTTCCGCATTTTCAGTCATACCCCACCCCACCGCGGAATAGGTCAAATTACCCCTTATTAGCCAGTTAAAGGGCAGGTACTAATGCTTTTTTTTACCTGTTTTTCCTACCTAAAATTAAGATTTTAAAAGAATTAATACCTTACAATTAACTTTTACTATTAAATAATATAAATTATAATATAGCTAATTAAGGTTATTATAACTATAAGGCTAGCAGCTTTATATAAGGCTAGAACCTATTTTTTATTATAATACTACAATTACTTTAATTTTACACCTTTTATAGCTGTTTTTTTAATTATTAATGACTTTAACTACTGATTTTAAGATCTATAAAGATGAGAGACCAGTCTAAGGACCTAGGGGATGTTGGGGATGTTGGAGATAGCTTTATCTATCCCTAAGACGAACTAACCCCTAAATGAAGCTGCAGCCGCAGCTGTAGCCCTCTTTAGAAGCTTCCCTAAGCAAGGAATTAATAGTTAAAGGAATTATCTTATAATAATCATTTTTATTATAAAGTTCTATCTAAAGATACTAAAATAATAGCTTTTAAGATTAAAGATATTATAGGTTATACTTAAAGATAAGTTAAGTACTCCCTTAATTACCCTTTAACCCTAAAGAAAGATATCTTCTATCCTTAGAAGAAGAGGCTTAATAATAAGCAGCTTAAGACTTTTTATTAGTAGCTCTATAAGTATCCCTTACACTATAAGGTTAACTAGAGGGACTTCTAGTTTATTATTTTAGGTTTTTATAATATTAAAATAGATGCTATTAATACTAGGATAGATTTTCTAGGTTTTAAATATTATTATTTAGGAAAGAAGCTAAGAACTAATCTATTAATTTAGGTAGAGTATCTTAAGATATATTGTAAAGCCTTATGCCTTTTCCCTAACCCTATTAATTAGGTTAATAGTTATATTACCTTTTTAAATAAGAAGATCTTCTATAATATAAAGAGCAGTTAATACCTTATAACTATCTATTAGGATAAAGATATCTCTAATTTCTAATTTATTAGATAGTTAAGGTATAGGATAAATCACTAAGAAGTCTTCTGCAGTTAGTAGAAGGATCTTAACTTTATCTTTAGATTTAATATCCTAAATAATGCCTATAACTACTGTATTAGTCCTCTTAAATATGCTAACAGCTTCCTCTATTAGATTAAGCAGCTAACTAGCTGCCATAATATCTATTTCTAATAGGATAACTCAAGCATATACACTGCAGATTACACTAAAACCTATATACAGGAGCATTTCCCCCACAGACTTCTCCCTTAGTCACGATACAGTTCTAATCTTAATCCTATCAAAAATCTGTAGCCTATAATGGAGATGTAGATAGATAACCATTATAATATAGATAGTCTTAATCATCAATAACAAAAGGAAGCTATTGATGCCGCCTGGGAAGCTATCAATGAAGATTTCCTCGTAAAGCTATCCCTTTTGACCCGAGACCGGTTTCTACGATATATCCGGGAAGGAGGCTTTCCATTAGACTATTAGCTACAGTATTAGTACCTTAATATATCAGTTATCACATACAAAAACTGACCCTAGTTACGTACCTATACCGATGACAGTAGCATACCCACAATGTCTCCACTGTGGGCTTTGTACCGATTTCACATTTGCAGCCCCTGGGGGCTGTAGCTCCCTTCCACTAGCACTACTACCCTCAACTAGGCTAGCCCCAGCCTCTCCAATTGGTCCCTCCCGCCCTGACCCTTGAGACCCCGAATCTCCATTCCTCCACTTTCTCTTCATCACTTTATTTCCTCTCCAGCATCAGCAACGCTGTGTCTCTCTTTTCCTTTTCTTCAAATGCTTCATCGCTGAGACTTTGCTTTTCCTTTCCCTCAGCGCGCCATGCCTTCACGGCCGGTGCGGCGTAATCGCCCGGAGAGGCTGTCGAGGCCTTATGCGATGGTGCATGCAGGTGTGAGATTGATTGCTTGGATTACCAGCCTCGCTGCGATTCTGATGCTCGCATTTGTTTGCAAAGAATGGCCTTCCAAGAGTCAGGTCATTATCGCCGGTGCTGTCGGTGTGAGTAACCCCTCTCCTCAATATTTCTGGTTACGCAAAACTGACGTGCTCTAGTGTGCAATTGCAATGCTCAACGACAGCTGGGAGGTACTAGCAGTGACAGATGCTTCATTCACTGTTCCCAGATTAGCTACCTCTAGAAGAGTACTACACGACTTGTTCTCTCTAGCTCTTTGTGTTGGCGGAATCATCATGATGTGGGTATCAAACATCAACATCACCGACGACAAAAACGCCGAGCAGAAGCGTCAAGAGCAATGGCTCATGGCTGCCTTGTGGGCTTTGATCGCTGTGGTGTAAGTTTCCCCCCTCCTTTGTAGGGTCACGTTACTGATACGCTGATGTAGTGGCTGGAGATTAATCTTTGCTATCTGGGGATGTGTGGATTGTACTGGCGAGGCCAGACGTGCTGCGCGAAGAAGACAACGACGGAGGGGAAGAGAAAATGATCCCTGGCGACAGATGGGGATTCTCTGAATGATGTGCTATTGTGTTACGATTTGAAGTTTTGATGGCAGACGAGAAACGCGACATTCATGCATTCAACGGCGCTTGGTGTTTGGGACTTTGACACGATAGATATGCCGATTTGTTTGCTACGGCTGGGATTCTTTATGGCGAGAGGATTTTCGACGACATCATGGGACTGAACCACCACCGTGGTTGATTGTGGCATCGATTGACCCGGTAACGACTTATCTATGCCGTCATACCTTGAACCTATGGACCATCGACTTTATGGCTGATTCTTCTGGACCTTCCTATGCGACATCGAGGAGTTTGCAAGCGTTTGCGCGCGGGCTCCGACATATCTTCGATCTTGCGCAGAAACTGCATGGACGACCGTCAAGCCAGATCATGCCGAAATACCTGACGGCGTCGACACCAGCATTGTTGCCAGGTGCACTTTGCCTTCAGCCCGAAGGCGGGGGCTCTACCGATATTGTTGTATGACTACCAGCGCCATAGTTATGAGAGATGGACTTGGTCACATTGCCCTCCAAAGTTGCCGAATAACAGGGATTGAATCCGTTGTCGAACTTTCTGAGCAATTGGCGAGACCAGCGAAGAGGGGCCACAACCTCTGTTGTTGAAGCTGCGGAGGGCTGCGGCGCATATGAAGTTTAAGTTCCCCAGCAGCTTGGATGAACGGCCCAAATCTCCACGCGGAATCGGTTACAGAAGGGGAATGGGATACAGAACATCTTGATGACCGCTTGTTGGCTTATTGACTTTGAGCCTCAAAGTTTTTATAGCTTTTACTATCGAACCCGAAATACCAACTGTTTTCAATATCAACACCGCGTCCAAATTCCATCCTTCACTCTCCTCCCAGGATTCTTTGAACCTTTGGTTACAGTAATAGCTACCCAGCAAGCCCTCTGAGGTTATCTCGAGGTGGTTCAAGCGATTTGTCGCTTGGGGTCGATGCTTATGGTTCCTGCTTCACCAAGTTACTAACTAACTCTATAGATACCGACTGCATTGAGTTTGATTCCAGACTGTCCCGAGGCTAATGTTCATACCAGCTGATGGTTTCGAAGAATCTTGTGAGCTGATTCGTCTAAAGCGATGAGACTCTGACACCTGTTTTTCATCTCATCCCCTCACCAGGAGGTTGCCGGGAACCTAATTATCCATCAGCTGCCTGTAGTTGGCTGGACAAGGTCTGGAATTAAAGATCCTTCTTCCTCGACTGGCTTGCAGAGACGTGGCTCTACACAATACATGTGATGGCTCCCCTAGAACAGCCGAGGACAATCACTCCAGATGGCGATATTACTCTTGTGGACATTACAGCTCGAATCAACGACGAGCCGAAGCAAAGCAGCGGTAGCAGCCAAGAGAGAAAGGAGCAACAAGAAGCAAGAGAACCTCTCAAAGACACCCTAAGAAGGCTTGTGGAGGAGCACGAACATGACCAGAATTTCCCCGACGACCTTCTCAACCGGGCGCGCGAATACCTCGAGAACGAAAATGACGAGCAACAAGATGCTGAGCTGGGTCAGAGCATCTCTAGAGAGTTCGAGGCTCAGAAGGAATTGATGCTGAATAGCTCCATCTATCCTGAAGTCCGAGCTGTTGTGGATGATACGGACGACCCAACCTTGCCAGTCGGCACATTCAGGGTATTTCTTTTGGGAACAATACTTGCAATCATTGGCACTGGAGTCGAACAGTTCTTTTCACTTCGAATGCCTCCTATTGGACTTTCGACATTTATTGTGCAGATATTAGCGTTGCCTGTAGGCAAACTGTTGGCGAAATGGCTGCCGACGAGGAAATTGCGAGTGCTTTCGTGGGAGTTCACACTCAACCCTGGACCGTTCAACCAGAAGGAGCAGATTCTCATTGCAATGATGGCAAATGTAACCTTTGGCGGTTCTGCCGTTGGAGCCTACATCGTAAGCATCATCCAAGTCCTGAAACTCGATGTGTTTTACGGGGAGAAGAACCTCTCGAATAGTATTCCTTGGCAAATCCTCACGCTCATATCGACCCAGTTCATAGGATATGGATGTGCAGGTCTGGTTCGAAGGTTTCTGGTACACCCGCCCTCGATGATCTGGCCAAAAGCATTGGCAAATATTGCACTAGCCAAGGCGTTGAACAAGGATAATGGACATTCAGAAGATACAGTGCACGGATGGAAGATGTCGCGATACAAGTTTTTCTTGATGTGCTTTACTTCCATGTTCTTTTATTTCTGGATTCCCAATTACCTTTTCAAAGCTCTTTACTTGTTCAACTGGCCGACATGGATATCACCAGGCAACGTCACACTCGCCCTCATAGCTGGATCAACCTGTGGTTTGGGCCTCAACCCTTTACCAACATTAGACTGGAACGTCGCCACCTATCTCGGCGACCCTATAGTAACACCCTTCTTCACACTCATGAACTTTGCAAGCGGCATGGCAATATGGGGCTTCATAGTCGCGCCGCTAGTATACTTCAACAATGTTTGGAACACGGGCTACCTCCCTATCAATAACAACTACATCTACGACAACCACGGCTCGCGGTACAACCTCTCGCGCGTATTGCTGCCCGACCTTACGCTTAATCAGACCGCGTACCACGAGTACAGTGTCCCCCTCATGACTTCCACTCAGGTGATCAAGTATGCGGCTGCCTTTATGATATATGTTGCTACACCCGTGCACATGTACCTCTGGCACCGTAAGGATATCATGTCTGGAATACGGGCTTGTTGGGCACGGAAGTCGCGAGACGAGGAGTTCAATGATGTGCACAACCGTCTTATGTCTGCGTATCCGGAGTGTCCTCACTGGTGGTACATTGTCATTCTCGTTGCGTCTTTCATCATCGCCTGTGTCTCGGTGAGCCTCTGGCCAACTGGCATGCCAATATGGGGCATCGTTCTAGCTGTACTCTTCACCGTCGTGTTGCAAATTCCAATTGGGATGCTCTTAGCTGTTACGAACATGGAGGTTTCAACACGTATCCTTTCCCAGCTTGTTGCTGGCTATGTGTTTGAAGGTCAACCGATTCCGAACATGATTTTCCAGATGTTTAGTTTTATGTCGACACATCAGTCGCTCAACTTTGCTAGTGATCTCAAGCTCGCGCACTATGCCAAGATTCCACCAAGGTGGGCATTTGCTGCACAGGTCTATGCCACGCTTTTGGCAGGTTTTGTTGGGTTGGGCGTGAATCACTGGTTACTCCGTAACATTGAGGACGTATGTCAAGCGCATCAGAAAGACCGCTTCACGTGTCCCCGTACGCACACCTTCTTCATGTCCTCAGTGATATGGGGCGTCGTCGGACCACGTCGATTATTCGGTACGCAAGGCCCCTACCGAGCCGTCACATACACAATCCCCATCGGTGTGATAGTCCCCATAGCCGTCTATTTCATGTCCAAGCGGTGGCCCAACGCCTTCTGGCGCAACGTCAACGCGCCAATCCTATTCATAGGACCGATGGCGTGGGCTCCGTTCAACTGGAGCTACATGCAGGGCTCGATAGTTCTGGCGTTTGTGTTCAACAAGGTGATCAAGAGGCGGTATGCGGCGTGGTGGGAGAAGTACGCGTACGTGCTGACGAGTTCTATGAGCGCGGCTATTGGTCTTTCTGGCGCGGTGATGTACTTTGCGGTGCAGCATCCGCGAATTGTGCTGGATTGGTGGGGGAACAGGGTTCAGACGGAGGGTGTTGATCAAGGGGGCTTTGTGGCCGCTGGACAGGCTGTAAGCTGTTCGATGTTGAAGGTACCTGAGAAGGGTTATTTTGATATCGGATTTGACTGGAAGGTGTAAGTCACAGTTGGTTGAGTACTGAGAAGTGTTTGCGTATCGACAATGGAACTGAAGTGTTTCATTATCTGCCTACTCTAACTGTCAAGATGTCTAGCGTAGTCAATGTATTTTTAACATGCCATGAAGATACTATCCATGAGAATTGGTAACAACCTAATGTTAGGCTTGAATAGCAGACTTAGAGTGATCTCACCCGGAGGCGAGGGCCAAGAATAGCAACACGAGTGTTCCTGACAGCTGACACTAACACTGGCACACCTGGGTTAGTAATTAGACTTTGCCTTTGACATAATTAGCAACTGAATTTGCCATCACTATTTGCCTGCCTGTTTAACCGCGCGCGGATATTGAAACATGCGGCCACAAACGCGCCGTCGATCTGCAACCTGATAATGTCGCCACTTTGTTGGTTGTTGGTTATGTATATATTACTATTTCGGTAAGACCAGAACGACGACCGAGACGGTTACAAAGCACCAATCATCTGATACACACCCAAGAGCCGCGGTGAGACTGAAACAGGGCGCCAGAGGAATTCATTTTAAATAAACTTTATCATGATAAACGTATCATTGTTCGAACGTGGGCGCTTGGTGTTGAAGATATAAGTGAAAGTCGCATACCCGGGAGCTCGGTTCGGCGCTTGGAGTTAAGACGGGAGAGTCTGCGTGTCAATCGCCATGGATACTCGAAATGGAACAAAATTGGCCATCGGAATTAAGAAACGCTCCTGAAAATATTGTGGGTAAGCTGAAATCGAAGGAAGAGGCAACCAAAAGAATGCGGAGTTAAAGTCAACAAGGAGGAGAAAAAGCGATGATGGAATGGTCCGTAGGGAATGGGGTATATCAATCCAAACATGGAAGCTGCTGCGCCTACTCTACTCTCTCTAGGTCTCACTCTGAGAGGCAGTGCCACAGAAGCGAACGAGCTACAGCAGAAAATCACCAGGGTCAAGTTCTGCCTTACAGGGCTGGGTTGCGCCATTCCGCTTTAGGTCTTGGAGATGGGGTCAAGTTTGAGGCCTTTGCTCAGCCCTTTTCTTCAATAGATGCATTATACATGCATGAATGCATGAATTCTTGATCGAGATGCTTCTACATGAAGATGATTACAATTCAAGACTGCGAGATAAACTCTTTTGAGAAATCAGAAGATCTTTTCGGTGAGGCAGCCGGAAAGGCAACATCGTCCTAGTTTTGGGGGCCGTTTCATTAGTCTTATCGGAAGAGGCAGCACTCTCTCGGTGCCGGAAGAGTCTGAAATCCGTATGTGGTATTTTGGCTGTCACGAACCAATAGAATAATGGGATTGTTGCTAATGCCTGTCTGTTGCTGTGCCGCGAGCTTGAGGAAATCACACAAATTGGACTGTGGGTTTCTTTTAGAGTCCTTGGCTTGGGACTTCGGTTTACTCCGTACTTCTCGTTTCAATACCGAGAGAGAGGGAAAGGGAAACGTCATTTGGGCCTGAAGCTATTCGCACCAGGTCGTGTAACACTGCAATGCACATTTGACATGTCTACATGGGATGACGTACGCGCGCCCTTGGTCCTACATACTTTGAAAAATACATTCTGGCATCTTCCAACGGTTATTGACCATGTTCTGCATCATTGTGCAAGCCCTGTGCGTCCCGATATGACAAGCATAGGTTGGTTCATCTGTACGATATTAGTTCCCGCTGCATGTCAAAAGGAAGAGGCATCCAATGAATCCTTGATGTTGATCAAACTCATTGTCTGACATGAATTATATCGATGCGAGGCTGAACAAAAACGGTTCCAGTCAATCTTGAATGATGGTGGTTGATCCTGGTTAGCTTAGGGCTGAGGCTGTGAGAACCGGCGTCGATTCTTAGGCGGATCCAAGCCTCGATAGGCGTCCCCTAGCACTGCCCGCGATAGCTAAGTGTAAGTGGAAGTGGAAATGGAAACAGGGGCGTGACTCAGAGCGAATGAGGTCGAGGTCACCGAATGCAGAACATTGCAGCACTTGCATAGGGAAGAATGGACTTTAGTCCTTGACAAGGTTTTTTGGTTGGTCTAGTCCTTGATGACTCAATCGCCGGGGGGGTCCCATGATGCGAGATAATGGGGTATTGTAGTCTTTGACCGAAGGACATTTCTTGAGTCCGACGGACAAACTCGCGATGCGACAAAGGGAAACGAAATAGACTCGGGATGGTAATTACACTTGTTGGTCGAATTCTTCGACTCTCATGATCATGATATCTGTTGGTGATAATTTTAGGGTCATGTTTCAACCGTGGCCGCGTGTTGTTGGCCATTGAAGTCCTAGATTACGTTGTCGTCAAATTATACCAATTCATCTCGCTATGAGTTGATTTATTCTCTAATTACGGGATTGTCACTTGTCGTCCGTGTCCTGATCTCCCGCCTCGATACCCGTTTTCTTCGATCCCACTAACCTAGCAATTGATCAAATCTAGGATATTCATTGACTCTGTAATTCATGTCTGGCGGTTCGAACCAACTGTCATGGGTGGCCGTGGCTGAGATGACCCAGGGGGGAGTCATCGGCATGGGCATTCTCCTTGGGGGCCAGGACTAGACTAGACAGGGATCGCTTTTAGTGGCCGCAGACGGACGGTAGGCAGAAACGGCCCTCTCCACCTTCAAGGCTGCCTTTACAGAGACACAGAGGAGAACCAAGCCTCTGGGAGGGAACACCACCCTTTTTACAAGTCTCAAGTCTCTTTGTATATATCTTCGAACCACTTTGCGAACCACACACTCACTTACACCAACACCAACACCAACATCACACTACTGCACACACTCTCACAAACTAAACCCCCAGGCACCAACACCCCATATTTTACACTTACTTTACAAGACGTCTAGTCTAGTCCCCAGGCATCTAATTACTCCCAAAAGTCACTCGGTACTTGCAGCTAGCTTACACAGCTTTCAAACTACCCTTCCTCATTTCTATATAACCCACCTCCATCTGCCACTCTGTCAAGAACCAAACAAAACACTCAATTCATTTTACTCAAACACTACTTACTATAAGAGCTTGATCTTTTCTCTCTTTCTCTTTTCAAACTGTCTTCTCAATCATCACCTCTTATCATTGAGAACATCGTCCACAATCGTCGTCGTCGAAGCAGCACTTCTTCACCACCTGAGCAGACTATATCAAGAACACATCGTCTGCCTCCGGTTATCATCCAAGAGGATCCCCCACAGCGCAACAGCCGCTTAGAACCTCAGAACACCGACACAATGTGCACTACAAACATCTACACATACGTCCACCCCGATGGACGTCGCGAGCAATGGTCTCAACCTACGCTCTGCGCAAACTCTCGCCATGGACAAGTCTGCGCAAGCAACTTTCTCTTTGAGCACCCAGTCCAATACGTTCCCGCTCCCTACGACGCTTCTTCTTACCCTTATGCTACTCAACTCCCTCCTACGCCTCAGTATAGCCCTGCTCCCTCTACACCATCGGGCTCATACCGCTCAGGAGATGAATCAGACCGCTCATACACCAGCAATGGTAGCAAGAAGAAGCGATCATCTGGAGTCTACATCAACGGTCAGAAGGTTCTTGATCTGAACCGTCGTGAGCGTCGACCAAGCTCTCGTCACCAGGAGAGAATTCTCTTGGTCGACAGCCCCCCTACACCACGCACTCCTCCCCAGCAATGGAATGCCCCTCACACTGCCCCTGCATCACCCATCTCAAACACATACATCGTCGACTCTTCACGGGACCCTAACAAGCGCCGCCCCGTCATCGTTGATGAGCGAACTCTTCAGCCTGACCAGCGTCGTGTCCAGATCGAAGTCGTTGACAACCACCACCGCTCCAAGCACCACCGCCACTCATCAAGCGGCTCTCGACACTCCGACCAAGAGGAAGAGCGTCGCCAACGCCGTCGCGAGGAGAAGCGCCGAGAGGAAGCTGAGCTTCGTCTCCGCACTCGCATCGCAGAGGCCAATGCAAAGATTGCCTCTCGCCCTGTCGCCCCTGCCCCTGCTCCTCCCAAGCGCTCTGCTACATACAAGCGCCCCTCCGTTGAAGTCGTCGACAGCCAAGCAGTTCTCGCTGACGAGCTTCGCCGCTTGAGCTTTGAGGAGGAGCGTCGTGAGGATAAGGCACGCCGCCTTGCCCGTCGCGAGGAGAAGAAGGAGGAGGAGGCTCAGCGCGAGCGTCTCCGTGAACGCATGCAGCCCAAGCGACGTCTTACAATTGGCGCTGGCAGCAGACGGCCGTCTGAGATGTACGAGCCTGGAGTGTACCGATATGAGTAAACGATATAGTTGGAGGATTTGGTCTTGTATCGCTTTGATCTGTTTTACATGGAGTTTATTTTGAAGCAATGATATTTAGCGATTAGACTTGGGATTGGGAATTATTTGTATACGTTTGTTTATGGGAGTTTGAATTTGGGATTGGGATACCAGCGATCGAGGCAATGAGCCGATTTTAAGGATTACAGAACACTTAGTTAGATACAAGACACAAAACAGCAAGAAAAAAAAAGGAACTCAGAATGGGTTTTGTTTTTTGAATACTTTGGTTCCTACTTGCATTACTGTGAATGTTTACACTGAGATGGGTCAATGGCTTGGAGGAGGTGAGACACTAAAGCAGGTACAAGACATTCCACATCAAATGTGCAAGAATAGAAAAACCTGTCTGTCTCATGACCCTAGGACTGAGGGTGTGCGAGTGCAGAGTAAGTAGAATAGGCTGCACACCAAGACATCACGATCTCCCTCACCGAAATTGTAAAATCAACCGCTTCCAAACCACATCACGATATTCACTCCTCGGAACTAAAGTGTAAAAAATAAAGGGAACCTCAAAACACCGAAGGATCGCGCATGCATACATCGTGAATCAGAACAAGGATAGTTCCAACCAAAGTTCCTTTTGCCCCTGGAGGTGGAGGAGTGGGGACACACAAACACCAAGAATCGAAAGATGGGGTCGTTTTGGGACTTTGGTGAAGCTTCATCTTGAGGCGACGTGGGATCAAGGTATTTTGTGAAGATGAGGGTTAGTTAAATGCGAGTTGGGGGCGTATTTTGGATCTTGGGTTATTGCCCAGATGTATAATGAATAGCTGTTTTGGTATAGGGAGCCATATTGGATTGAGCAGCAGGGTTGTGTTGTCGCAATCAGTGGCATCTCAATTGGAATCTCTCGATTGTCCGATTGCCTTGTCTGCCTAAAAATGTCCTACACTAAGAGAGTTTCGCTTCTCAACCCCGCTCATGATGTGCCGATTGCCTGTTTCTCAAGGCACCCATTGGCAGACTGCGGGCATATGGCGGGGTTAAGTGACTGATGTACCTGTATGTATGTCTGAGATAGTTTCTCCAGTGACTCACTGTTGATCTATGGCGAGATGATAACATGTTTGATAGAGTACGTTTTGGGAAATCACCGACGATGCCAAGAGTTCAGCACAAGTCATGTACCGACGTGAATATGTATGTAAGTGCAAATAGATTTGGTAAAGATAGTGACAGTCTAGACTATCGTATGAATGTAAACTTAGCAGGCAGACCGTAGCTGTGTGCAGTAGTGTTGGGACTACTACTCAGCGGAAGGAAATGGTGTTGAATCCATTTCGATCTCGTGTTGAACCCTTCCAATCCACCAATGTCACAGATATTGAATCATTCTTAATTTAGTAATCACTTCCACGACTAATAACCTCCTTATGCGACTCTCGAAGCAGAATAGTCTACCACAGTTAGCATCCATCTCATATCTTCACTCACACATCAACTTACATGCTCGAACTGCGCCGAGTAAGAACCTTTGATATCAGCAAGCGGTTCATACGCTTCAAGAATACCATTCGAGACCAAAGAGTTTAGCTTTACAACATGTCAGTAATATTCCTCGTCACATACGGCTATAGCACTTACACCGGCGAGATATCGCTCTTGGCCTAAGCGCTCGAGATATCGACGACAAAGGACAATAGTCCCAAACTGCTCGCGAATGACTTTATAAAGTCTATTCGCCGACGCAAAAGGTAAATTCACATGTCTCGGCGCATCATGATGCAAGCCATAGCCATAAATGCCCACCTACACTCATCAGCAACAGCCCAACTCTTATGCATATGCACACTTACATCATCGTAAAGCCGTCCAGTACCGGTTGTACCAAAGGTCTCAATGGCAAACACTTCACCTTCCTCCATCTTAGTCTGGTCATTGTTCTTGATAAACGGGATCGACTTTACACCGTGGATCTGGTAGTGCTTGATGTTGTGCGCTGAGATGTTGCGGACGGGCTTGACGGGGTATGTCTTTCCGTTGATTTCGACCTCGTAGCTCTCCATTGCTTCTTGGATTGCGGCGCTGACGTCGCAGATACGAACGTCGATTCCAGAAGCCTGCAGTTGTCAGACATGAACTATGTGAGTGAGTGAAATGCTTACCTTAATGCCGCTGTTGGTCGCATCCTTGACGGCATTCAGAAGATTATCATAGGTAGGATCGAACGACATGGTGAATGCACTATCGACGATCCAACCATTGATCTGTACGCCAAAATCAACCTTCATGACATCCTCATACTTGAGAACGACATCCTTCTGGCCAGGATTAGGCGTATAATGCGCAGTTTCATGGTTCAAACAGAGACCTGTCGGGAACCCCATTCCAGCCTTGAGGTTATCACCAGGTTCAATACCCTGATTGCCCAAAAGCGCACGCACACCGTCCTCAATACCATTAGCAACATCAATGAGTTTATCACCCGGTTTGACATTCTCCTGTGTCCACTGTCGGACTTGACGATGAACTTCAGCAGCCTTTCGATAATCGTTCAGAAACTCTGGATCTTCGAGTTGTCGACGACCCATGAAGCGAAATTCCCCAGCCGTAGTACGAGCAGTGTTGTAATCCTGAATTTCACCTGTGGGAAACTCTTTGAAGAGATCACTCAGCGGGACTCTGGGAGGTGAAGATTGCTGTGTAGGAGCCTTCTTCTTCTTCTTTGGCTTTCTCTTTTTCTTCTTCTTACCAGCACCGTCGGTTAGCGGTCCGGCGGGAGTGTTGTTATCATCATCGTCGTCGTCGTCGCCCCCTTCGCCTCCCAGATTACCGTCGCCATCGCGGGCGAGATGAGCACCTCGTGGCTCTCCGCCTGCAGAGGATGGCTTGGATGAGAGTGGTCCTTGGCCTGATGTGTGTAAGTGAAGTGTCTATGCGTATCAAAAAGGCTATGAGATGTACCATTTCCTCCAGAGTGATCGTCTTCAGATGTCTTGGCGCCCATTTCGACATGAACGCTGCTTCAAATCCCAGAGTTGTTGATGAGTGACTGAACAAAAGTGAGGTGAGATGACGATGATGATGGATGAGGATGGGGTGTTGTTTGATGGGGTAAGCGGTTATCTGCGGCAGAAACGAATATGGAAATGCAGCACATGGACCATAGGATCACTAGCTTCACAATGATAGGACAAGCCTGATAGCAGTGAATCCTTCAGACACTGTATTGGTGTGCTATTGACAAAGTCCATCTTGAAGCTGTACAGACTTTGGAAGTAGACGGCATTTGACCAAGTGGACCCATCAGTATTGTTCAGAAAGTACTGACTCGCTCGAATACTACGCCCCATTTACACGACGGCTATACGGAGTTATGTGGATTCTTGGAACATTCCAAATCGAAAAGCCATAAAGGGTCCATCACGCAGCGGGTCTTGATGGGCCCCCTCGTGAAGAATCAAGACCCTGATTACGAGTCAAGTACTCCGTAGTTCCCTTGGCCTCGAAGATCGTCGCAGCCACATCGCAAGAACACGTGGGAATGATGGAAGCAACGAACGGGAATATGCTGACAAGTCTGGATATAAATTCATGATGCACTCCAACATATATGCCACTCATCCCATGATGCCACGCCTAGACTATGTGCAAGGTAAAAAGCCATGTACAATGCTCGTGCCAAACACCATAAAGTACGGCGCCCCAAAAATAAAAACAAAATGACATGCAGATTCCGTCCTCTCAAATGTCCCAAACCATGATGCGTGAAATGTATGTGAGTAGGGTAAGTAGGTGAGCCAGTTGTCTATGCTGCTGGCTGGACTCCGCCGCGTGGCCGAGGCTTGAGGTTTAATATAGGAACATCCGCATTATCGAAGCCGTGGTGCGATGTACGATATCTGAGCCGCTCGTAGTGTTTCCGTAGTCTGCTCTCACCAACAACTAGTTCGAATCCAACCAGAAAACAGAAGCTTATCTCCAACCTAGCCAGTTCTGCTTCACTGACGCCACCCACCTTAGCCATCTTGGCATGGGGATAAGATAGATCTTCAAGAGCTTTCATGGCAACTCTGAGACCAGCCAGGACTAAACGATGTGCGTTGCGCCGGGTGACAGGGATAGCTCGCTCCTCAACGGCCAACCGGTGTATATACAGTGATGTCGCGAGGTATACTGCGGTGCTCATAGGACAGAATTGGTGTAGTCGCTGGAGATATTGGTTGATAGTGATCGGAGGCTCATTCTTGCTGTAGAATTTGCGTGTTATAGCACTGTGTTGCAAATTGACAGGCTGAGAATCGGCTCCGACGACAACATAAGGCTCTGATTGAGGTGGCGGCGACATGAGACCCGGGTGAGGCTTCAGACGCACACCATCAATATCCCCCGACTCTGGTTGATTGTCATGCACAGGCTCAGGCTTATCTTTGGCAGCCAATCTCTTAGCCTCAAGCTCAGCCTGTTTCCTTAATTTCGCCAGATTCTTATCAGAGTATGATCGCACAATATTCTCCTTCTCGGCTTGCATGCCACTCATGTGCGGCACGGTAGGAGATTTTGGCGGTGGTGTCGGAGGTACATCGCCCGTTATCCTGACAAGAAGCTCGACGCCAGCGCTCAGCAGAGCAAGTGCTTCTGCTGGTGACATCTCGAAGAGGCCATGATCGGCAGAGGCTTTCGATGCGGAGGGGTCGTCGGCGATCAAATGAGGATCGGAAGAGGGCACCGGGGGAGGAGGCGGCGGTCGATCAGTCGTGGTATCGGGATGTCGCAGTGGAATTGTGCCGGCCTGAGCCTCGGTTGTAACAGCCGTTTGATAAGACATGGCTGGAAAAAGCAAAATGTGTGTAAAAGCTTGGTCGGTGGTCAAGACACAGAGCTATTGACGCGTCTCAGTCTCTTAAGGCGCTGGGCAAGATCCGGCTCGACGCCTTTCATGATCTCTCGTTAATCGAGACGTAGTGGAGGAGAGTGAAGAACAAATTGTTGGAGCAAGTTTTCGTATCACGGGCTAGGCCTGTTTTTGTTGTTGCTTTGGGTCGAGTCGGGCGCAGGTAAATAAATGCCAATCCAATCCAATACCAGCGCAAAGTTGCGACCTGTAGTGGGACGAGAATACCGAAGTGGAGTGGCGGGGCCTAAGGTAAGATCTCGACGTGGGACCCTGGAGGAGTAAGGTGCAGTAGTCGCAGAGTGGATGTAGGGTCCTGTGAGGGCGTCGAGTCGAGCCTTTATAGTTTATCGAGTTCAGTATTGAGATCGTTACCTAACGGTCGAGAGGAAGCGAGCGAGCGAGCGAAGCCTGATGATACAAGAGCCGGACCGACTACTTTAGCGTGGCGTTGTTTTAGGTCAAATGAAGGACAAGAACAAGATGAAGAAGAAATGAAATGAGATGAATTGTCCGAGATGAGTCGCGGTCGTGAGACTCGAACTCGCCAGGAAGAGCCTGCGATAAAGAACTCTAAAGGAAATCAGATCAAGGATTAAAAAAGAGAGGTTGCGAGATTTAAAAGAGAATGTTGATGAAGTGATTTGTTTGACTGTGCCTAGGCATTGATTGTATGGATGTATCTCTCAGCGGCTAGAAGGGACCTGCCCGCACTTGCACCCGCTTGCGCCTGCACCAGCAGTAACTAGCCGCACCTTCCTCCCGAGCTTCTTTTTTCAGAGAAATAAGATGAGAATTGTCTTGACTCAGTACATCAGCAAATGCATATCGTTATCAATTCCCATATTTTTCGCGTCTTCTTTCTCTTAGCATCGAAAAACTAATCACCTTCTAGTCTTGAAAGTGGAATGTAACGGTACCAATCTTGTCAAACTAGGTCCATACCAGGACATTCATTCACTCAGATTTAGCCTCCGAGATGGTTGAATGGTGTTATTCCACGGTAGGCTCCGGATATGAAAGCAGCGGATTTATCGTGTTATCCTGGCAACATTGCAGTAAATACGGGGTATGTTTACGCATATGGATATACAATCCACTCGCTGAGGATCTAGACCAAACGGTCTCTGGGTTAAACTACTGCATGACCAGCAGAGCAGAAGAGCCGCAAGAGATGATGATCTTCCCTTCCAGGGCACCATTTAGGCGTCGTCTGATGTTTTTCCCGGCGTCTAAACACGGCCACCCCGGATCTGGGCTTTAAGCCTGCTGACCTACCAGTATTCTGCATGAGAAAGATGAGAAACTCCATCACTTACGCGCCCTTGCCACGATTTCTCTTTTCTCTTTCGAACCACACAATCAATAACGAATAATGGGTGTCAGTCAAGAGTTCTGGTGGCGATACGACGAATCACTTACCTGTCCTGGCCAAGTAAACACCGCGGAAACAACCTCGGCACGTCCCGTTGCAAAGATTAGACTTATACAAAGCGAAGCAGTATTACAAAATAGTATTAGGAAGGACATAAGAAGACCTTCAACATATGTTTTATATCCAATTGTAACATGTTCACATGATCAGGCTCCGATACATTGCAAGACACACTTACACACATACCCTACGTGCCCACTTTATCGCATCTCGATGGAGAAGAGCTGAAACATATAGACTTTGCAACGTCTTTCCTTGTTCTCTTTGTATGACTCCGCTGTTTAGCAAAGCGTAGCGTAGATAAGAGTATCTTGTGTGTCAAAACACCTGAATACTGTTTCAAGTAACTTGTCACCTTCGAGAGATGAAGCAGTTGTATGAAATACCTGAAAAACGTCACTTAGCAGCAGAACGGTCAGCCTCCGGAATGCTGAACGGGCAGAGTTTGACCACAGCTGAACAAATGCCCAGCCCTCAGGGAGCAAGAAGACTTAAGACTCAAGAAGGAGTTGCTAAAATAAAGTCAGTAGAGAGGCCCCTAAACTTAGGCTAGAGTTGCCTAAATACTTCCATTTCTCAGGATAGGGGTCCTCAGTTTTCTTGCCCCCCCCCAGCTAGGAGTCCTGCGGCGACTCATTTTGTTTGAGCTTTTGAAGATTATATAACACTCAGACACATTATTGGATATACTTCTTGCAGGTCGGCCAATATGATGGTGAATTTGCAGTGGAAAGGCCCGGAAGAAGAGCCGGAAAGCATTCAGAAAGACCGTCTCTCTGCGGCTGGAACTAAACCAGTCAAGAAATTCCTCTTGTATAAGGCGACGAATCCGATAAATTCTCACTGATTGGATTTCTGTCCATTGGAGATATTGAGAGGAGGGTTTTCATCGCCTCATCAACTCTTCCATTGCAAATAGATGATATTGGATTATGACCGAGAGAGTCGTTGCCTCTTCTGCAGCAAAGGGAGAAACTCTCACGGTATTTGATGCATTTAGAAATCGAGTTTCTCATTTTTTGCAGTGAATAAGACGGATCCCATGGGGCTACTGAACGTATGCTTTCCGTCACATGATAGCCATCCTCAACGCTGTCAAAGATCAAGTAGCCTTTCGATGATGGCGAAATCCTGCACAAGTGAAAGATCGCCTTCAATCTGAATCCAAATAGTAACCCCAGCACCTTTTTTGAATGAAGGGGATCTGTGTCTTTCCCGCGCCTCACATGCCTGTCAGCGTTAGGAGATTGTATTTTGATGTGTTGCCATGGGGTCCAGTTTCTGACGATTATTGTTCAGCTCATTGCTTCTTACTCGAAGGATTGAGGATACTGCAGAGATGTCATATTGCTAACAGTCATTTTTGCGATTTTGGAATGATCATGGAAGGGTAAGGGATCTAAATCCCTTGCAAGGTGCTGACTTTGAGTACTGGGTTGCTTCACACTGAGAGCCCTCTGCGGATTCTTTCACTTGCTTGGGGTGCTTTCTTGAAACGTTCCGTTGTTTCATCAAATTCTACCTGGATATTGGACCAAGAGATATTTGCAATGTTGACTTAAATTAAGAGTTAACTCAAGGAGGAGCAGAGGTAGTCACCACTGGACATACCAAGATGATTGTGACGCAGAAATTTGACCATGCGTACCCAAAAGATCAGAACAAAGGACATCAACAAGGAGATTGTCCAAAACCCGATCCCCTTAAGTAGCTATTCATACGCCCTGATATCATCACATCATTGCTCATGTCTACGAGCAAAGGTACGGCCTGGTTCAGGATAGGGTTATAACATCACTGTATGAGACGCGGACCTGAAGCCTCGGATGAACTGCACCCCGTATCATTGTTGATCGGACCATGTAATTCTTCTTGTCGCTTAAAAAGTAAAAGTGAGTAGGGAATCATTGAATGAATGATGGAGGAATGCCTGAAAGGATAGACGGGAGACCGCGTCTGTTCCTTTGCTTTTGAAGGTCTCTAGGTTGTGAACCATGATATCGTAGTCATGGAGCTGTTAAATGTGGTCGAAGTCATCTCCATTGAAACTCTGTTTGCAAATGTTCAGCGCTTTTCCCCATGTTGACTTGCGGGATTCGTGCTTGAAAGCCATGATGTTCACCACTCTTCGCACATGGAAGTTGGAAGTTGGTCAAATGATAAGCATGCTTCCACTCCAAGCCTACCGCATCAAGTATTAATAGAATCTACCATCAAATGCAAACCCCTTTTTACAAGACCCAGGATAATAAAAGTTATTGCGCAAGGTTGCCTCGCCTGCAAGCAGGCTCCGCATATCAGTGTGGTACAGTCACGTCGCATCCGCCACCAAGTGGCTCATCACGGAATATCAGGTAAACAGCTCTTATAGCTTGAGGGCGGGGTCGATGGTAACACAAAGTGTATGGCCTGATGGTTGCAGTGCTATGCGTATTCTTATCGGACTCAGGCTGTGAGTAGGTGTGCCCTATAAGCCGTCTCCCGAAATTCTCGAGGACAGAATTGCAATAACTTCTTGATTCATAATCCCTAATAAACAATCTGGAATATAAACTAACAAGACGAACACGTCATGGATCGCGCGTCAATCATGTCATTCCTCACTAAAGCAGCTGGACAACCAGGAAAAGACCTACGAAATATGGATGCCAGAAACAAGTTGCATGGTTTTCGAACGACAGAAAATACGGATAAAAGATGTGAGCCATCTCAGTCCCGAGTTCACCCTTGAAACCGGTGGTTTCGAGTTTATTCGACATGAAACTACAAAACTAGTCGAAACTGCTTCCCACATCCAAGCAGGTGGTCGTGAAGCATTATCGCCATATTTGGACGAGACCATCGAGCTTGTCAAGCAACACACTTAGGCTGAAAGGGCCATATGCTTTGATTGGCGAGTGTGGCTCGCGGAATGAATAAGGTTATGAATAGTCGTTGATCAGTTCTTTGTACAGTTACGCAAAAACGACGACGCGACACAGAGGGAAGCTGGTAATGCCGTCAATGGCAATCCAGGAGGTGAAAGTTTCGAGTTCATTCCACCCGCGAAAGTGGTTGATCAAGGTCATTCGCCCAACCCCTGCTAAAGATGCAATTAATCAACTGACATTCACAGATGAATCTTTTAAAGGAGGATTGTTTGTCGCCAAGAGGTATCTTACCAAGGACGAGTTTGCTTCACTTTCCGACATGCGCGTACGAATCATCAAGTAGGTATCGACCGTAAATTACTTTCAGGGCATATGCTCGACTGACTCACATAGCGTTTGGCGTCCCATCGTGGGAACAATAGAGAACGAACCATTGGCTCTGTGCGATAGACGATCCGTTTCGCCAACCGACATTGAATCATGCGACAAGAGTCTGACTGGTTGTGTGGGCGAAGGAAATTATCTGCATTGCAACCGAAAGCAGTGGTGGGTGGTATTGGTGCCCCAAACAGACGCGGGACCGACCGGTTCTGTTCGTGACGTGGGATTCACTGAAAGATGGCGAGCTAGGTAAGATACGTTGATGTAAGTGAGAATCGAAGTGAAGCTGATGATTTACAGCTTGTCTACTTCATGGCTCTTTCTACGATTATAAAGCAGATCTTAAAGCACCTCCACGGGAGAGTATTGAAGTCCGTACTCTTGTTATTAGCCAGAAGGAATAGGGAGCCTTCAAACATCCCTTTGGACAAGAATGCCTTCCAAGGCTGAGTGCGTTGGTCAGGCTGGCCAAACACTGGTGTCGTTTTGAACTGATTCTCGTTTTCCGGATTCTGGTCTGTTTATAAACCCTGTATGTAGGAAAATTGATAAGGAGAACAGGGAAACATACTTTGCTTATATACACCAGGAAAGATGAATAACAAGACGATCTGGACTAATGGCAGTTTGCACCCTTAGGGAAGAATACATATTATTTCTGCGGCAGAATTCCAAAGGCGATGTTACATATCTCTGGCTGTATTGAGTGGATAATTTGTTCGAGGCAGTTATGTAGAGATGGTCTCCTCTATCTACGCCTTACGATCTCTCAGAGTCATGGGAGTATGTAAGCGTGCTCGGTGGTAGCCTGTGACTACTGTGACGTACGCATTCGACAGTGCTACAATGGAAGGATGCTCAAAGAGAATGCTCGTAACTCAAGTGAATCATGATGAACCGTTTAACAAGAACGACCAGTGGCTGCATCCTGGTATCGAAGACTTATGCATATCAGCCTTCATCTGGGGCTTGTTAACCGAATCACAGCCAACTACATGACCATCGACTCGAAGAATTAGGCTCCCATGAGGCAAAACCCCTCGGATGGACTGAAGGAAGGACTGTATCCACAGGAGAAGAGTCCTTCACGAATCTAATGATCAAAACATTGCTCTTGATGCACCTATAAATGCTACCAATCTAAACAAATCCCGGCATTTTGGCTCCTAGATCTAAGTCCATCCCAAACCCTCACATTATCATCTCATCATTCATAAGTCTTAACAGTCCGGCGCAACCTTGCAGTCAACCACAGCCGTTTGACCCGCCTGCACCTTGGCAATAGCCTCCTTCAACACACTCTCTAGATCTGAAGCCTTGTCAACTCTAGCAGCGTGAATATCTCCGCCTGCAGCAGCCTTGGCGATACCAGCGTAGTCAGGTACGGGATCGAAGGAAATGTTGATCTCTTCGTTTGTGGCCTTTGAGCCGAGGCCGTCAGGGTGAACCAGTAATAAAGATCTGCGAGGAGCGTTCCATCCTGTTACGAGTTAGCATATTGTCTGTCTGATAGGTTAGGTGATTTACCCTTGTTGTTGAGTACAATGGTCAAGACAGGGATCTTGTAGCGTCTTGAGATCCAGTACACGCTACCAGGTACAGTGAAGAGATATGTGCCATCTCCCACAATCTGCACAACAAACTTGCCCTTGTTCGTACCGCCATTCTCAGCATCTGTGGCAAGCTTGATACCCAGGGCACCACCGCCAGACCAACCGAGACCACCGCCTCCACAGTTAATCCAAGATCCAGGGATTGTGGGCTGGATGTTGTCGTGTACGAAACCAGTGTTGGTGACAGCTTCAATGGCCCAGATTGTATCTTCGGGACAAAGATCACGGAGCTTCTTGCTAAGATGGCCGGTTCCGAAGGTATCGTCTGCGAGGGGTTCTGCGGCCTTGGCGATGCTAGCGAGTTTGTTCTCGTGGACTTCCGCGCGCTGCTTCTCTGTCTCGGCGGCGTTGACTTCGAGTTTGCTGGCGAATTCCTTCTTGTTGAGAGCTTCGGTGATTTGTTGGATTGAGGTAAGACCATCGGCCTTGTAGCGTGCGTCGGCTTGGATGTAGTGAGTTGGCATCTGTTGCTTCAAGGGATCAACATCGATGTGGAAGATCTTTGCATCCTCGCGAGGCTTGCAGCGGGTCTGAACCCAGGGAACGTCGCAATCCAGAACGACAATGGTATCAGCAGACTCAACAGCATCGTCAACGCCAAACTTCAAACCAATCCAAGCGGGATGATCAGCAGGGAAACACATATCGCAACCACCAGTATCCAAGACTCGCAGTCCCTTGACCTTATCCGCTAACTCAACAAGCGCAGAAGGAACCTTGTGGTTTCGTCCACTGTACCCTGTAACCAGCAAAGGAGCCTTTGCACCAGCCAAAGCCTCGGCGATCCTATCAACGGCACTGGTAGGAAGACCACCAAGCTCAACCGACTCCCAGTGTTCTTGTTTCAGAGAATAAGGCTTAAGATCAGCCTCGAGAATCTCTCGTGCACTGCACAAATACACAGGTCCTTGAGGATCCGAAGTAGCGAATTGCAGAGCGCGGTTAACCATTTGCTTCACGTTAGCCCCTGTCTTGATCTCGCCTGTGTATCGGCAGTACTGAGAGATGATCTGTTTTTGGTCTGGTACATCTTGGATCCAGTGGATGTACTCTGTGCGACTTCCGCGGTGTTCGCCTTCTTGTGTGAATGGTGATAGACCGGCGAATACTAACACGGGGGCACGGCCTGTGGAAGCGTTGTGGACGGCTGCTCCGAGACCTTGAGTTCCAACGTCAACGTGGACGATTACACATTGAGGTTTGCCTGTTAAACGGGCGTAACCATCAGCCATTGACATGGCCACCATCTGAATATGTCAGTTTTGCCCGGAAATACCCAAAGGAACAGCCATACCTCATTGGGACATGTGATGATCTTGGGGAATTTGCCCTTCTTCTCCCTCTGCCCCTTGACCATAGCCTCAATGATACTAGGGTGATCGGTACCCAAGTTGACAAAACAATGGGTGATACCAGCATCCCAGATAGCCTCGAAGAAGGCAAATGATGCGGTATACATATCCTCACTTGCTGTTGAGTAAGACCGGTTCATAACTGCTGTGGGTGAAGGTGTATGAAGAGCTGTTGACGCTTTTGAGTGGCTGGCAGATAAAGACAGAGAGGGGCTTTTCCCATCTCGTTGAGAAAGTGATGAGATTGCTGCAGTGTTGTATCTCCTCACTGAGGATTGAAGTTGTGCTGGACGACATCTTGAGAGGCCTTGAGCGGCTAATCTGGATCTTTGAAGGAGAGTCATGATGAATTGTGTTCTATCATGGGGTCAGTATCTTGGTGTGTTCACATGAAATGGTGATGAGGCTCAATGATGCATGATGGCGGTGTAAGTGTCACCCCAAAGTATAAACAAATGCCGAACCTCACTCACCCACTACCTCCAATACTTACTTCAGTATCCTGGTTAATGATCAACACCAATCAGATATGAGGGTATAATGAAATGGTTGCTGTAAGAATATTGTAATTGTAACAAACACAAAACAGAAACAGGCCGGGTTTTGTTGCAAAACTATCGCAACGCCCTTTGTTGTGTCCAAGCGGGTCTACACAAATGCCGTATCTGGCCGTATTCGTCGTGCTCACGCGGTAAGTGCCCGTGTTACGGTGACAAGATGATGCGGGGTTAAGGAGGGGGGAGGCTAGAGGGTCAACTGTGGAAATAGGGCGTTTTTGACAAGGGGGTTTTATGAGTGATGGAATGACATATTGATACGGGGGGGCTTTTGACATGACAAGTATCGTATACAGGGATTGGGCTTCTACTCTATGTTCTATGGATGATTCGGCCACTCACGACTTTGATTGAGAGTCGGGAACCTCATTGTGATTGTGTTGAATGTGGTGTTACCCCGGATTTTGAAGAAGTCCTCCACTAGTTTACGCCGTCAGAAGATCTAGATACGCGGGGAAATGATGCACTAGAAGCCGAAGCGGGTCAATCTCATTAACAAGAACTGCAATGTAATCAAGCAGCTCTCGACTAAGTTAGAAGCTGAAAACTTGGTCCTCCAGCTTGCTCACCGGCCTTGTCTTCTGATAGCCCAGTGATTCGGTCGCCTTCTTCATTGCGCTGACCATTGGTGGCGGGCCGCACAGGAGAATCTTGATATCAGAAGCAGGTGCTGGGAAACGTTCCTAGTGAAAACATTGTTATTCCGAGAGTCGCCTTTCCAATGATTGCCTGTTCTTACCTTGATCATATCAGGCGTCACAAATCCAACGCCACCATCCCACGTCTCCGGAGGATTGTTGAGCACATAGTACACCCTCAATTTATCATCCTCTGTTGCAAGTTTATCTATGTCTTCTTTCAACAGAATGTCCTCTGGGTTGACGTTAGCAAAAATCAGGTCTACCTCCGTCTTATCACCACCCTTTCTCCCACGTATAATAGCCTTGATTATCTGCAGCATTGGAGTAATACCAGTACCACCAGCGATCATGCCAAACCCTCTGACCATGTTAGGTGTGTATACTATGGTGCCCTTTGGACCCTTGACCTTTATCGTGTCACCAATCTTCAGCGTAGCGAGATGTCTGCTGATGTTGCCATTCGGATAGGTCTTGACAAGAAGGTCAAAGTAGCCGGGATCAAAATCGGAGGAAATTGGTGTGTATGAGCGAACGACCTCTTTGTTCTTAACCTCCCCGGTCTTTGGATCCTCCACATCGAGGTTTGCGGCAATGGAGATGTGCTGGCCGATCGGTAACCCGAGGATCGAGTTTGGAGTGGGCAGGCCAAAACGGTAGATGGCAGTATTGTGAGAGAGGACAATCTTCTTGATAAGAGGAAATTCTTGGAAGTTGAGCGGGTCAAGGACCTTCTTCTTCATTTCTGAAACAAGGTCAGTATCCATTCGTTGAGAAGGCATCATATCACAGAGTCTTACGATTGTTGAAGTGTTGGTGCCCCCCGAGAACCGCGCAGACTGCGAGTGCCAGATGTAGCCATTGAGGCTTGAAGAAGAGTGTGCCTAGAATGAGGGACGCGCAGGGTATGTATACACCAGTCACATATATCGCGATGCCAGTAGGCCTGCGAGCTTGACTGTGTGGTTTTCCGACATTGTTGCTTCGCTGACAATCGTTTGATGCTTGGGCCGAGGTGTTCACAGACTGTCAGGTCTTCTCTTGTTGCCAGGAATAGTTCAGCCAGATCTTCGAGGCGCAAGAAAGCATAAATTGCGAGAGTGAGTGAGCGAATCCATCATGACTTCTCCTCAAGGACCCCGCGGCTGCTCGAAAAGGCCCGAGCGCTGCCACCGGATCATAGGCGGACTCAATGTCCCTCGCAATGGTCGTAAATGAGGTGGCTTCAGAGTGCAGATCTACCTACCTATCTCATGCGCATACTCGGGCCGCGGCCCGAGATATTTACTACTATTCTGAAGGCATCTCCAGTGCTGTCTGACACTCCACCCGCCGAACGATGTAAGATTACAACAAACATCGCTGCACGCTTCGTACATACATATGTTCTACACCTACGGAAGGCACTCATAATGTTGCATCAACTTACATCGTCATGGCGTCTTTCAGCCATGCCCTAAGGAGATTTAAGGTGTGGCACGCAGGTAATCAAGTAACATAGTGTGTTGAATGAGTGATAATGCTAGCTAGCCGAGGTTCCCTGGGGAAGTAGATGTGCCAACATAGGCGTCATGTGACAGCAGCTATGTCAACCTGAGTCCTTAAACTTACCTTAGGGCACCTAGATATAATAATAAAAAAATCACCGTATCAACAAGAACTCGAATTTGATCGAGCAGCTCATGAGTACAAGAAGTGGAAACATCAATGAAGCAATTGATACACACACCCTATTCGTCAGTCTGTCATCCAGTAAACCAATTTTGTAACACTAATACCCGGCCTCTATCGGCCCCTCTACGGTATCCTTCGGTGCTTCGGAGCCGGTACCTCACAATCGCATTCCTCATTCGTTGAACAAGCCCTCGTGACAGAATGACAGTTCCTTCATCTCAATAATTCCGCTCTAGTCAGCCGGCTCAACGCTTTGCGGATTTCTGAACACCTGATCCGGATCCCACTTTTTCTTTATCTCCCGAAGTCGTTGAAGATTGTCCGCCCAGTAGAGCTCCTCCGCCGCCTTTCGGTCGAGCCATGCATCGACGTATCCGGCATAAGTGGAGCGTGCGCCCGGAGCCGACCGTTGGATCCGCTCGTGAATCCCGTCTAAGATTTTCCGAGTCGCTGCCGATACTTTACCCACTCCGATGCCGTAGGATTGATACATGATGACACTGTCCCGGTGTGGGTATGCCGTTGCATTGACAGGCGTGTCCATCATGGCGCCGCCTTCGGTATTGAAGATGACTGTGAATGGTGTCGATTTGCTGCGAGAATCCTCAAGGTATTGAAACAAGTCCGCGATGGCCGTGTCATTTAGAATATCATGTTCATTGAGCGACAGTGACTTTGAGTAGAACGCAGTCGGAATGCTGGCTAAGGTGCAACCAGCGGCTTCAGCCTCATGAAGCAAATGACCCATCCAGTTTGTAAGCCACACTGCACCCTTGCTGGCACCAGGAAGGCGAGCAGGGATTCCCGACGCCTGGTACTCGGCCTCTGAACCGAAGAAAGTTCCTGTGATGAGGGCACCTAGAGGTTGAACGATGAAGAGACTTGCGAAGCGTCGGTCCATAGTTGGGTCTCCAACCAATGCCTGCCATTCCTTGTATAAGTCGGCCGTTTCGTTTTGCGAGTTAAGAGCAAGGCTGTAGCTGTATTGGACAACATTGCCGGGCTCTGGGCGAGTCTTGACCACGAACCTGGTCACGATACCGAAACTTGCTCCCGCACCACGCATCGCCCAGAAGAGGTCGGGTGTTGTGTTTTGACTGGCGAGGTAGATCGAGCCATCTGCTGTCACGACCTCCATTTCGACGACGTGATCGAGGGCACTTCCCCACATTCGAGATATCGGCCCAAGGCCGCCCTTGAGTTGTTAGTGATAGGCGGAAGTGTGCTCAAGAATACTCACTACTGTCAAATGGCCACCGGTGCCAACACTTGGACAAGTCCCATGGGCAATGGCTCGTCTTCCGAATGTATGAAGGCTCTTGTCTAGTTCGCCAAGATTGGTGCCTGCTCCAAACGATGCGTACCAAGTTTCGTTGTCCATCTCGAAGTCTTTGAGGTTGACAAGGTCGATAGACACGGCGCCGTTGTCACCTCCAAGACCATAGTTGCTACTCAGTAAGCTTTGTTCTACACGTCCAGAGAGTTAGCTTACCCATAGGAGTGGCCTCCAGACTTTGCCTGCACTTTGAGACCACTTTGTTTGGCGCACTTGACAGTCTCAGATACTTCAATGACATTCTGAGGACGGATGACAGCAGCTGGAATCACTGGGAACTCGAGATTGAACGGCTTCGCCCACTAGGCGAAGAGCGGATCACTCGGGTACGTGACGCAGGAGCTGCGGTTCGCACAGACGGCATCGAGACAGTCGCGGATAGAGACACTTTGACCGTTGCCCATGTTTGATAGAATATTGCTGCAAAGAATTATGCTTCTGAAGCGTGTGGATTTCTTTGTAGGAGAAGAAAGTGGATGTTTATATATGTGAATGAGATGGTGTTACAAGTTGGCAGGTCACGTGAATTTCCCAATGTCCCCTTCCTACAAAGCAGGATAGCATCAAAGTACCAAGGGACCTGGCATGTACTACCTTACCTAGAAGCAGATTTTATCTTGTAAACACTAGGTAGTCAGCATTCAGAATTCATCAATCCTAGCAATGCGGGTCGCCCTCAGACTAGTCCTAAGAAGATGAGCTCCGGATCGCCGAGGCAATTTCTGACAGCCATTACCTTGGAAACATGGTTGAAATCTTATACCGAGGACTTAAGAAGTCTCTATTCTCACGTTATCATGATGTACACGGCAAATTTTCACCATCCGACCTAATTGTATTCGTGAGCTTCTGCGACATCTCTGCTTGACCAGGTCTGTACAGGCTGCAAAGTTACAGTTCATGATGAACGAGCCAAAACAACAACCTCCCCTCTCTTTGACAAGAGAGAACGTGCCATTTGAAGCACTTGCCAAACATGAGTCAAGACAAGAATCAACGTCAGCAAGAGCCAGTCGCACGAAACAACCTTTCTGGCTAGGGGGGGCAGCAGCTGCTGGCGCAGCACTTTTCACCCACCCGCTCGATCTTGTCAAGGCTCGCCTGCAGCACAGCTCTGCTGGATCAAGGGCCTCCATGCTATCTGCTTTAAGACAGATATGGACGGTCGAAGGGCCCCGTGGTGTATACTCGGGGCTTAGTGCCGCACTTCTTCGACAACTTACGTATTCCAGCGTTCGTCTAGGAGTGTATGAGAAACTCAAGGCCCAATACAGTCAGCCATACCTCAATGGTGATGGTAGTGTGGCAAAACCGAGCATGGGCCTGTATATTTTTCAGGCAGCAATCGCTGGCGTTCTCGGCGGTATCGCAGGAAATCCCGCGGATGTCGTCAATCTTCGCATGCAGACAGACGCCGCCTTACCACCTGCGCAAAGACGTGGCTATGCAAGCGTTTTTCATGGTCTGGCTTCAATTATCAGAGAAGAAGGTCTTTCTGGCATTTTCAGGGGTCTTGGGTCCAACGTTAGTCGTGCGGCACTCATGACAGCTTCTCAGATCGGCTCATACGACATCTTCAAAGCTGTCTGCCTCGAGCATCTCAACATGACGGATGGAACAGGAACTCATTTGATTGCTTCTACCATGGCGGGTCTCACGGCTACCACAGTATGCTCTCCAGTGGACGTTATCAAGACACGGGTAATGACCTCGACCAACCGCGCTTCCATTGGAAGTGTCTTGACGCAAGCTTGGAGACAAGAGGGCTTCAGCTGGGCTTTTAAAGGATGGACACCAAGCTTCATGCGACTTGGTCCACAGACGGTTTTAACTATGTTGTTTCTCGAACAGCTGAAATCTTTGTATAGATAGTGATAGAACGAAGAGCCGACAAGGCGGCACAGTCATATCATCATGGGCGCTGTGCGAAGGGCTTCGGCAAGAAACAGTTATGAAAGTTTGATCAGAACATGTTTACCGACATTACAATCTCTTTTTTTTTAACTTTATTTTTTACATACTCTGTAAAATCATCAATGATGAGAAACGAAGAATCTAGTGTGCTTTACATTCTGGTTAATAAGCCTTTCTCCCTTAGGCAATCCTGATATCGCATATATTTGTTACTTGACCTACGAGTGATAAGCCAGGTAAGGCGATGCAACTGCCAGAGGAGACCGAATAGCTTACTTCTTCTCGGTGATGTATCATCGTCAGATTAGCTAACTTGACAACTTGTGCCCCTTTACTACCAATCCAAAGCCCGGACCGAGGAAATACGTCTCGGTGTCGTTGTGGGGTCTAGACCTAGCCTAGGTACTCCATTGTCTATGTTGCTACATAGGTAATTACGAGCTGAACGCGAGGAGGATTGAGTAATCTTGTGCCATTTTGCCTCGGAGGCCTCGGCGGTTCACTGCACAAACGAACCACCATTACCCCAGCGCTAAGCTTCCAGCATCTCCGCAGGTGCAAGCCAATAGCTGGATTCGCTGTCATTAATGTATCGAGGAGAACCCTAGATACTGATAGCTTATTACTTTAGCATCCCATACTGGAGAGAGACCTCCACACCTATTCCCCAAACGTCTTCTCGCATCCCCATGTAGAGTGGATAACCCTTCAATCGAACCTGGACAAGCTGTTTACGATAGCGAGTGAATTGGAGCCAGGTGAGTCAGGTGAAACCATAGTCCTACGGGCATGTTGTCTACTCTGTCTTCTTGTCACAAGATGCTACATACGAAGAATGCTTTCGAATAAGGTACAGAGCATTGCCGTTCGTAAAGCCGATACGCAGAGATTTACCTCTTGGACGTCCCCACCCCTCAATCCCTGGATTATGGGCACAGGAACTATCATTCACACACTTGGACACATAGTTACTAAGATGAACGCTTGTTATTGAGCCAAGAGTCGATATTCTGTAATCAGAACAATGACAATAAGTAACAAAGTCGATTTTTGGTTATGAGAAAATATCTCGAAGCTCATTCTCCAGCAACCCAAGATGATCTAAAACACGAGCACCAGAGTCCTGCAGTACTCTCGCCTTTGCATCTGCTCCAAGCTCCCCAGCTGCCAGCAGAGCACCGGCGTGACCCATGGCGCGCCCAGGGGGGGCCGTTCGTCCTGAAATGATACTGATGACGGGCTTGGACATGCCGTTCTCAGTGCGGAAGCTCTTGAGCAGCTCAGCTGCTTCGACCTCAGCCGAACCTCCGATTTCTCCAATAAGGATAACCGCCTCTGTGGTCGAATCATGCAGCAGCAACTCAAGAGCTTCTTTCATAGTGGTACCCGGCATGGAGTCACCTCCCAGACCAACAACAAGGCTTTGACCTTGCCCGGCTCTCAAGGTTGCGCCAATTGCTTCGTAGATCATGGTGCCGCTTCGTGAGATGATGCCAACCCGGCCTGGAGCACATTGGTCGGCCGGAATAATACCAATGCGGCATTTCCCAGGAGCTAGAATTCCTGGTGTGTTTGGGCCTACGAGTCGTGATTTGCTCTGCATTCTCAGCACCTCGTGGACTCGGAGCATATCATGCACAGGAATGTGTTCGGCAATGGCGACAATGAGAGGGATCTCGGCTTCAATGGCCTCCTCTATCGCGCCTGCAGCGAACGAGGCAGGGACGTGAACCAGACTCGCATCAGGGCGAACTGCTTGGGCTGCCTAGATTGCCACAAAGAAGAAAAAGGTCAGCCAGTCACTTCATTTTTCGTCTCGTCCATGACCGTTGTCGCTTGCAGTGAAGGACCAAACAAACACCTTACCTACCTCACGAACGGTGGCGAACACGGGCAGATCGAGATTAGTCGTGCCCCCTTTCTTGGGCGACACTCCGCCTACAATGTTTGTTCCATGCGCGATGGCATCTCTTGCATTGTTGGTTGCCTATTTTGGGGGGAGCGGTTTCAATCAGAAAGGGTTGCTTAACAAGGATGGTATCTAAGGTGGGAAGAGAAGAATTTCACCCACAGTTTTCCCAGTAAAACCTTGGTAGATGACGCGCGTAGTCTCGTTGACCATGAGATTCTGAACCTTGCCCTTTATGCTATGGAATGCTCTTGCTGGTGCAGGCGGATGCCGTAAAGTCGCCGCTCGGCATCGAAAACTAGGTACAGCAAAAGCTCGGTGCGGTTTCGGAAGCATCTGCATCTGCATCTTTGCGAGATAAATCATGTACAGTAGATAGACAGATCTTAGTACCGCCAAAATCTCCAATGGATCAGGCCATTATTCTACGCAGCAGTCCGTACCTACCTCACCTTATGTTT
The DNA here is from genome assembly GCA_013183765.1 of Fusarium xylarioides. Classification (NCBI taxonomy): domain Eukaryota; kingdom Fungi; phylum Ascomycota; class Sordariomycetes; order Hypocreales; family Nectriaceae; genus Fusarium; species Fusarium xylarioides. The sequence goes on along the minus strand of SRZU01000226.1, from coordinate 9,767 downwards.
TATCACCTAGCAGTCTTGTGACTGACTTACACGCAAGGAGAATACCTTACCTAGAGGAGGGTCTAACTTGACATGTCCAGGCAAATATCGCCGAGGCGCCGAGCCCTTGACCCCGGACCCCGGACCCCGGATCCACCATTGAATGCCTCGGAGGCCGTGCTCTGGACGGTCTGACCATCAGATGCCCTATCTACCTACGTTGATAGCCCATATAATTCAAGCAAAATGTAATGATTAGAAGGTTGATGCTAGAATGCCCAGAGAAGAAACAACTTCCCCTCTCAGACTTGACTTGATTCTCACAAGCCCTTGTTTACCTGGGTTGGTACGCTAAAGTTGAGGCCTTCCACAGGCAAGATGCTGTCCAAAATTTATACAAGAGGTGCTCCAAGCGGCATCAGAGCAGCAACAAGGTCTAGCAAGCCCCATGGTGCAAGGGCCTTCAGTATACAAGAACATGCCGCTCAATCGATCCTCTCTGAGGCACGTCTGTCTATCTGAAAAGATACGGCGATCCAAGCGTACATTAGTACTAACTTACTAACCAACAAACACCAGAATGGAGTCAACGTGCCCCTTGGTCGAGTTGCCACAACACCGCAACAGGTCATAAGCGCGATAGACTACTTAGGTGAATGATGAATCGCAATCCAGAAGAGCGAGGTGGTATGAATCTCCCTGTACTAAATTGCTGTCTACCTAGGTGGTTCGGGAGTGTTGAAGGCCCAGATCTTAGCCGGGGGTCGTGGTAAAGGCACATTCGACAACGGCCTCCAGGGCGGGGTACACAAAGTGAACTCGTAGGCCAGATCCAAATCTTCAAAGTGAACCGCGAGAGTGTATCTGGGTGCTAACGATTGGCATGTTTCCGCTTCGACGATTAGTTCCCTCAATGCCCAGGAGCTCGCTGGTCGCATGCTCGGCCACCGCCTCCGCACGAAGCAGACCTCAGAACGAGGTCTTGTCGTCAAGAAAGTCTACGTCACAGAACAAGTGCAGTACGAGACAGAATTCTACTTATCCTTTGCGGTAGACAGAACCCAAAGCAAGCCCGCAATTGTCGTGTCGAGAAGCGGCGGAATGAATGTCGAGGAGGCCGCCGAGAAGGACCCCGACAGCATTATCAAGCTGCATCTATCCTACGGAAAGGAAATTACGAGGAGCTATGTGAACGCTATCGCAAAGGTGCTCGGCCTTGCTAGCGAGCACTCTATTGAGCAGTTGCACACGATGGTCTCCCGTCTGTACACTATTTTCAGAGCCAAGGATGCAACGTTGCTGGAGATTAACCCTGTGGCCATCACTAAGGAAGGAGATCTTATTTGCCTGGACTCAAAATTCTCCTTCGACGATGCTGCGAGCTTTCGACAGCCAGAGCTCGCCAAGTTTAGGGAGGAGGGGGAGGATAAGGACCCGCGACAAGCTCTTGCGGCAAGCCACGGCTTTGCGTACGTGTCTCTTGATGGAACGATTGGGAACATCGCTAATGGCGCGGGCCTTGCCATGGCTACAATGGACGCCATTGCCTACTACGGCGGAACCTGTGCTAACTTCCTTGATGCGGGAGGCAAGGCTACCAAGGACACCATGGTCAATGCGCTCCGGCTGGTACTGAGCGATGAGCGCGTAAAGGTTCTCTTCATCAACATTTATGGTGGTGAGTGCTTGCTTGCTTACTTGACTACCTTAGTCGAGTTGCGTGGTTTGAGCTTTCACTAACAGGAAACTCCGCATCACAAGGCATTATCCGTGGACCCGTGGTTGCAGAGGCACTCATCGATGCGCTCAGGGAGATCAGCAAGTCCAAGGTTCCAGTAGTGGTCAGGCTCGAAGGTACAGACTCTGGACTGTAAGTCAATTCCAATCATACTCAAAGACCTACTCTTCACTGCCTAATCGTCATGGCGGAGCAACCTTCAATGTCATCGGCACATCGGCACGCGCACACAAAATGAAGAAAAAAAAGAAGAAGAAACAAAGAAAGAAGATGCTAACTCTAGTCGATTAGCTCGAGGGAAGTGGCCTTCCTATCCATTCGATCAGTGACTTTTCCGAAGCTGTGCAGAAAGCCGTTGCCCTGTCTCAGACTTGACTTGGGAATGCCTGATACACAAGTCTTATTTAGAATTGAAATTAATACTGCAACATCTTGAATCCTAGGCGATAGTGAGGGCGACGAGTATTTTGCCCGTATGTGTTTATTGGTGTCCTTTACCTTTGTGCCCTTGGGGCTGAAGCCTCTTTTAAAACCCTAACCTTACTGCAGCAACATCTTGAAGGATTGCCTTTAAGCCGCCAGCGAACAAATGAAGGAATAGAGATGATAGTTAAACCGGCAGATAGGCACAATGAGTGTTTGAGCGACCAAGGTCTTTCGATAATCCACCACCTTAGTCTGTCGGCCCAGGACAAGGGGGGAAGTTGGGACATGAGGGATTGGGAATGGCATTGCTAGTAGATGTAATTGTGATGACAAGAACTGATAGCTCGATCGTGTTTCTAAGCATCAATATGGATATCTAGCTGGCTAATTGACTATTGACTTTTACAGAGGAGCTGCCAAAGTGCCCTGATCAAAAGAAGGCCTGCAGGCCAGTAGTTGAACGTCCGAGGATCAGCGCGTGAACATCGCTCTGTCCCTCATACGTCTGTGTAACGAAAAGGTTGGCAACGTGACGTCCAATGTGGTACTCATCGCTTGCAGCGTTGCCACCAAAGACCTCCTGCAGCGTGCGAGCACCGGATAGAGCGCGGTCGCAGTTCTGCCTCTTGATCATTGAAATCATCTCGGGGGCCGCAAGACCCTTGTCCTTCAGGCGGCCAACCTGCAGGGCGGCCTGGAGACCGAAAGCGGCGTCTGTCGAGGCATCGGCAAGCTTCTTCTGAATGATCTGGAACTGGGCGAGGGGCTTGTTGAACTGCTTGCGTTCAAGAGCATAGGTCCGCGCGCGGTCAAGACAGTCTTCAAGGGCACCAATAGTTCCCCATGCAATGCCGTAGCGAGCTGAGTTGAGGCAGCTGAAGGAGCCCTTGAGACCAGTAACGTTGGGGAGCATGTTGGCGGCAGGAACAACGCAACCGTCCATCTGGATCATACCAGTGATGGAAGCACGAAGACCGTTCTTATCCTTGATGGCAGGCGTCTCCAGGGTTCCAGGAGCGCACTGGTCTCGCTCAATGACGAATCCGCGGATGACTCCATCGAGCTTGGCCCAAACTAGGATGATGTCTGCGATGGGGGAATTTGTGATCCAGGTCTTGGCGCCGTTGAGGATGTATGCGTCCTTCTTGGTGGGATGGGGAACAGCAGTAGTCTCCAGAGAGCCAGGATCGGAACCGTGGTTAGGCTCAGTGAGACCGAAGCAGCCGACAAGTTTGCCGCGTGCCAGCTTCTCAAGCCAGCGATCCTTTTGCTCTTGGGATCCATGTTCTTCAATGGGTCCCATCACGAGGGAGCTCTGAACTGACATGCCAGATCGATAGCCTGAGTCGACCTTCTCAACCTCACGGGTGATAAGGCCAGCTGCGACGCTGCTGACTCCTGCGCACCCGTATCCGTCAATGGTAGGACCTAGGAGACCCAGCTCTCCCATCTCTTCAAGAATCTTGCGGTCGTAGTTCTCCGAACGATAAGCATCGAGAATCCTTGGCTGAAGCCTGTCCTGGCAATAACTTCGGGCTGTCTCTTGAATCGACCGCTCCTCGTCGGTCAGGACCTCCTGCATGTTCAATGGGTCCTGCCATTGAAACGGTGCACGCGTGGAAGCACATCGGAAGAGCGATGCTGATTGCTTCATGGCGGCCTTGGCAACAAGCCTCCGTTGACAGCTGAACAACGACATGGCGCAATGATTGTCAATCTGAATGAATGTTACAGCACGTGTTTTTGTTGGTGGTGTGGTGTAGCGACTATATCGTGACTGAGTGAGCACCGTTCGCGCTTTGCACAAGGGACGCGGTGAAAAGGAATAAGAGCAGGTGATGATGACGAGGAGAAGAAAAGACAATGAGCCCTTTAGGCTATGAATGTTGTAAACCCTTCTGCAAAAGAAAAAATACGGCTTGCTCCCGCCGATGTCGCTTCATTGTTTTCATAAAAAGCGCCGAGGAGCGAGGAGGAGGGCGATATGGTCGCCGAGGCGAAATGAACCGGAGCCGGCGTTCGGTCTCTTCAACTTCACGGGGGGCGGCTCTCCACACCACAGCGCACTCTTGGCTTCTCAGCTCCCTCCACATTGGATGGCAAGTAACCAGTAGCGCGACTTGCGCCTCAAGCGAAAGGGGGTCCTCCAGACCTCACGATAACTTTAAGAGGGCGTAGAGAAAATCAGGGGTCTCTTCCGGGTGTAGCCGGTGGTTCACGGAAGACGCACGAATACGTCAAGGTATTCCTTTTCATTTTCGGAGATGACCTTTGACGACGCATCTTGCAACTTGTTTCTCGTAGTCTTCTGAGTTAGTTCCATCGCCAGTGCCTTCTTTCTCTTCATCTAAAATGAAATTGATTTCCATGCAGATACAAGTCCATCGTCGTCCGTTTTATCCTTTCTACACATTGCGGAATTTTCATCGTCAAAAAGGGTTTCAGGGCAGCCAAGGTTTCAGGGAACTCCCTTCTCTCAACCTAGTCTATCCATCTCTGGGCTGGTTTCGTACCAGGAGTTTTTTGTAAAAGGTCTGTTCTCATGCAAGTCCGTCACAGATGTATGCTTAGGTGTCCGCAGCCTTCTTGATGCGTCATGTGCCTTCTCGGGCTTTTTGAGTTTGATGTCTTGTTTTTCAGCTTCAAGAATCTAAACCTTCACTCAGTATGTGTTTGCGAGTTGCAACATCCAGTCATCATCTGACCACGAGGTTTGAGGAGGAACCAACTCCCATGGTGCTCGTAAGTGATGCATATCCTCAGCTTCAGACAGTGCAGGCCAGGTAGTGTCGTCCGGCATCGAAAAGTCTTGCTGCTTACTGCTAGATGCCCTGGCCTCTTCTTCTTCTCCCGTACCCTGCAGCGCTCGAAGATAGTCACCTGCCCTCACATCATCGACATTCGTATCGAGCTCATGCGAATGGGTCGCGTCCCTTTGCAACAAACACCATAGCGAACACGTGCTGCCACCGAATTCCGAAAACAAGTCCCGCAAAGGTGGTGTAATAGATTCAAGCAGATCGCTAGAGTCGGCCGCAACGCGCGTCCTCTGCTTCGCTGTCATAAGGGGTTCGAGAAGTCCTCGAGCCGAACCCCATTTCTCGGCCAGCTCTTGAAGAGCGCTGTATATCTTGTCAAAGTCGGCTGCCGCCCAGCTGGACACGGAACGAAGCCTGTGGGCCGACAGGAGGGGAAGTGCCGCCGCGAGGCTATGGAACGCGAAGATGGGACCCAGGCGTTGTAGATCACCAGCTTCTTGCATTTCCGCAAACATAGAGGCAATAAAAGAAGAGGCAATCAGTGACGTGACCGAGGCCGCAAGAGGATTATCAGCATTCGTAAGAATGATCAGGGTGACGAAGAAAACGATATGGATCTGTCGAGACTCCAAATTATATGGATTGGGTATTTTCGCTCCGGAATCCAAGGTAAAAAGCCTCAACCTGGGAGGCAAACCGTGAAGCCATTGACGAAGAGCGTCTTGTGTGGCTTGTTGATATTGGGGCGTGAATTGAGACCTTCTTCGACGTTCTGCCAAATCTCCCATAATGCAGCAAATCTTAACATTTGCTATGAAGACGTCTGCTCCTTCACTTTCCTCCTGAAAATCGGCAGTTGTGGGCGGAGAGACGTTGCTATCCTCGAGATTGATCATCCGTGGTCTGCCTACGCCAATTGATATCAATATGTCTCGGGTCTGGGTCCGTCAGCATGTGTCAAAGCAGGCGGAGTTCAAAGGGAGAACGAGAAGAGATATGATCGTGTAGCGACTAAAGAAGATGAATGGGTCCTGCTTAAGTGTAACGTACTACTATGGTCCACCAGATGCGTCTTCGCAGTCCACGATGTGGTCCTTCAGAGGGTTCTCTGTGTAGACCGAGTTGGTGTGCTAGTCCGACGGCAATATGCATCCAGAAGCCACTGTTGCCAAGCGAGAACTGTTCAGGTCCAGTAGGTGACCACCACTGTAGTAGCAATGCAGATATGACGGAAGCAAGTGGCATGCGGTTGTCACCATAGAAGAACCGGGCCTTAGCCTTTTGATACAAGTCCACGGACTGACCGATTGTTCCAATAGAGGAGACCCGACTACCAGCTAGGAGCACTGACTGTAGCAACAAGAGTGGCATCGATGATCGCCGTTTCGGCAGCAACCAGGATTCCTCAACGATGGGAGCCCAGGTCCAGCAGAAGGACTTGAAGAGGTTCACCAGACGCAGTGCTACCGGTTCGGATACTGTAGTGCCTGCGTTGAAAACCTGAAGCACCTGTCGACAGCGGGTGTCGCTGTCTTCGGCAGACAAAATTGCTCTACCGGACTCCAAGCGCTCGCTGAACGGGACAGGACCTAGTATTTCCGTCCTACCTACATACGGTACAGCCTGTTCAAGCCCTGGCTCCTGATCGGCAGAACAGCCTTCGCTGCGTATCTCAGACAGGTCGGATTGCTCTGGAGTGACCAGAGCCAAAGCTTCTGGCTGTGCTTCATCGTGGGGAGCATTTGCAGCACCTTGGCTGATTGTTGACTTTGCTGATTTGTTGGTATATGTCGCTGGTCGCACTGCAAAGGAGTGTTTCCTCTTTCTCGAATGCGGACTGTTGACAAGAGCGTGCAGTCAGCTCGTGACTACTTGTGCGACAACCCGATAAACTCCGAATCCTGGGGGCCTCGGCACTGACCTGCAATCGAGGGCAAATATATCACAATTGATACATTTTGAACGGTCACTCATGAAGTCGCATCGAACCTACATTGCCCGAGGGCCCGAGGGCATATAGTCAGCTACCCACTTCATGGCTCTTTGAGGCTGCTCTCGTAATGCCCTGGCTGGAAGTGGCCCAATGAGCCGCATCGCAAAGGAAAAAGAAGTTTGCGTACCTTTCGCTTGTGACAATTGGAACAAGCAGTCTTTTTGAAGTTGAGACTTTCAGACATGGCACCGTCAAGTTGGCGATTGATTGCCTACTTGGCAGTAGAATGCGTGGATGGATGCTGCAATGGTTGGAAGAAGGCATTGCATTTGCGCACAGTCCGCTCCCTGCGCATGTAACTGACTGACTGCTCTGGGTCATAACGGTTGGGGTAGTTTTGGCCGGGGAAGAGACGCGCTCGTGTCATTGGTGACTCGGGGTAAGGGTTCCCGATTGAGGAAAAGAGCGCCACATGACACATACCAAAGCATTGTCATTAGGTGACGATCCGTTGGTGCTTGCGACTTGGGAACCGAGCGGTGCGGCATAAATGAAGCACTGTATGATAGAACCCCACCCATGATGAGCTAGGGCTGCTAAGTTCCTAATTCAAGGTAGCTTTTGGATTGGCTTGACTTGAATTAAGTTAAAGGACTTAATTAAAGTATTGTTTTTAATTTTATTTAATTTAGTTTCTTGTTTCTAAGAGTAGGCCTTGAGACAATCGGGAATACGGGAATTTATACAGTCTCCGCTCATCACTAAGGTACTGCACATAATCCTGTTGCGTAAAGGCGTTAAATTCTTGCTACTCTCTCAATCCAGACTGTCTAGGCTTTGGTCATAACCTAGACAGAAATCAAAGTCAGTAATCGTAGTCGCAATGTGTTGAGCTCATACTGTCAAGCATACCTTGGGTGCCATGCCAATTTGACCCAGCCCGTACAGCGTACGGGCGCCTCCGAAAATATTGATACTCGCAGATGAAAACACCGAAAGCAAAATGATGGCGTTTATCATATGAGCGAGTGGCTTCAGCTTTGCTCCCGAAAATGCAATGACAAAAGGCGATGCATATGTAGCTACGCTGTGAGCTGAGCCGAAAAGTGCTGGGTTCGTGGGGCTAACGGTGATAGTAACCATCAGGAATCCCAGGAGGTAGAACATGGCAAGTCGATACTAAATAGCATTCACGGCACGAGGCATATACTTCCTGGGGTTGCTTGCCTTAGCAGCTACCATGCCTGTGGTCTCGGAGCCGGATAGTGCGAAGACGCAGATAGGCAAAACATTGAGGAAGCCAACGAAGCCGTTGATGAAAGGTGTTTCGTTCCAGTAGCGGAAACCAACCGCTTCATCGTTAGGAGCACCTCCGGCGGAATTGACGATCAATGCAATGACAACGATGAAGAACCAGCCGAACTTGATCAAGGGCATAACCACCTCAACCTCGCCGAAAACACGCACGCCCAAACGTTGGTCATGATGACAAGGAACCAGAAAATAGTGATGAGCGCGGCCTTGGGAACGGCAGTCGTCCAGTAGCTCAGAACAGTGACGACGCCCTGCAACTCGTTGGCTACTGAGATCCAGCAGTTGAGCCAATAGCATCAACCGAGAGCAAATCCAGCAGCTGGGTGGACGAAGGAGGAAGGCAAAGGGTACATGACGGCCATTTCACCGATGGATTGGGTAACAGCCCAGATTATGGAACTGGCGATGCAGACTATATATTTACAAATATTACTGTAAGCTTCTTTTCATGCTGTGTGTGTCCACGGAGAGAAAATGACTTACATCCAAGGAAAAGAGCCGCGGGGCCTCCGGTAGCCAAGCCCTTTCTACTACCCAGCCAAAGTCCCATTCCGATGGAAGATCCAATACCAATCATGGTAAGATGGCGAGATTTGAGCTTGCGGTGAAGTGAATATCTTACGGAAAGACGAGCCTTCCTTATCAGGGTTTTAGGATAGCCATGTATGGTTGTGGGCGAGAGACTTTCTCCATTGAGCTTAGAGTATTATTCAACATCGAAGCATGGATCTATCTCTGCAGCAGTATAGCAGATGATGAGCTGACTTAAAGCCATGCGAGCCGCTAGAAATTCAAACTTTGGGACTTGGCATAACGAGAGACAGATAAACTTCACTAAACAACGAAGTTGTAGAACAATGGACTTCGTGATTGAAATTTTGCTAGTCTTGTTACTCGCTCGAAGTAAAACGGCCAGGATCATATGTAACAGGTAGGTATGCAAGGAGAACTAATTGCTCAACCTCGTCAACGATGCTCCAGCTTGACTAAACTGAATGTACTAAACCAAAGGGGTAAGGTTTGCCTTTCCACCCCATCGCCGTTAATCCATACCGGCTTTGTCATAGCTTAGCGCTGCTGTCTAACCAGTCATAGCTAGCCTAGTCGCGGGCCGTCCCGCCTTGTAGTCGAAGCTCTCTAGCCCTCGCTCTTTCCCTGTAAATATCGCCGAGGCGCCGAGGGAATCATTCCTAGCCCTCCTCAGGCTCCTCAGCCATGCCATGGGGAACCAGATTGCACTACTTTACCTGTTGAGCAGACCAGATTGACGGTTTGACAGTTTGACGACTCTTCGCATCGGAGCCCAGAGGCCTCGAAAGCTGCCCATACCTCCACCATGCTGGCAACGTACGTCAACAGAGGCTCAACACCTACCCTACAGCCAGAGAGACGCTACAAGCGTGCTTCTTGGGCATGTAAGCGCTGCGCTCAGCGAAGAGTGCGCTGCGATGCCTTTGCCCAGGTACCGTGTAAACGATGCAGAAAAGACGACGTTTGCTGCATTGAACCTCGAAAGAAGCGAGTACCTTGTTCACTCCCTCAGGGAAATTTTCTCTTTTTTTCTTCTCTTTTTCTTTCTTTTGTATCCCCCCCCCCCCCCCCCCCCCCCCCCTCCCCC
>SRZU01000225.1:0-66833 GCA_013183765.1 Fusarium xylarioides | reverse complement strand
GTGGGTACAAAAAAAAAAAAAAAAAAAAAAAAAAAAAACTGTTCCATCACACCTAGAAACACTCAATGCTCAAAATCTTACAGCTGCATTGCATACAGAGCTGTTTAATGCCCGGCTAGTCTAGACCCTATTTCCGTCCCACCCCCGGCCGTCATCAGGAACCAAGCAAGGGTCGTCTCGAACTAGGACATTGAAGTCCTGACATGATGCAAGGATACCAAAGTTACGACATTCTTTGCGCTTAGCTTGGCTATCGTCTAATTAAAGCCGCAACTCTGGTCTGTTTATGTTTGATATCCTCGGTTATGGAGTGAAAAATTCAGACCGACTCGCGGGCTGTGTAAACACGTCACTTTTCCAGAAATCCGAGGAAGATATCCGCCGTGGATGGGGTGAAGATTGGTAGATCAAGCAAGGGTATTCACTCATCTAAGTCATCGCTGGACTATGAGTTCGTGTCGTAGCGGACTGATGTCGCATTTCACATGTGAACTGTCTTGACTCTCTCAACAACAGATAACCAAACCGTTCATAACGGCCCGTTTCTCACAAGATATGTAATGCAACGTGAAGGCGCTCAACAACAGATACACCACACATCAGAAGTACGGCTAGGGCGGTTAGTATGGGTCTTGGAACAAGAGCCTCAACTTGAGATATCTAGCTAGTGGAGTCTCTGGAAGTTCTAGGCGTGGTCGATCAAGGGCAACACTCACTCATTGGATTCTTACAAGTCCGGCGCAGGTCCCGAGGAAGTATGTTCCGAGGAGGCACCAATTTTCGGAGTCGTCACTACCAACCGATAGGCAGACCGCTAACACATGGGTCCTTTGCCTCTACGAGTCCATATCTTTTCATAGCAGATATTCAGCTGCAAAATAAACATGTGAATTAGGTTGGGGTTTCAACAAGACTCGATCGTCTGGATCATGTCTCCAAAAATGGAGTTGATGAGACATGGGAAATTTTGAGTATAGAACCCCAACCCCCAAAGATTCAGCCCTAGCAAGTTGAACCCCAAAATCTCGAGATTCTTGCATATGACGAAGAGCAGGGAGTGCGCGGGGCCCCTTATGCTTTGTGGCATCTCCGGTTCGTTCGGTCCTATATGCCTATAATCTACACCGTAGATAGCTTGGGGGAACTGGCACAGATGCTTAGGCTGTGATATCATGGGAGACTTTTTGGAGCATTTGGGGGTTCTGGTCTGCCCATTCTACATGCAAGATGCCATCTTGAGCCACAGCAACCTCACCATCCATAAACCTCTCAAGAAGCACGTCATTAGACATGTAGAAAGTACCAAGACAAAGATGATGCTGAGCCATCAACCCCCATCTTTGTCTTGTCTTGATCGTATCAATCACCCCATGGCACGGCAAGAAACGGGTATCGACGCCTCGATGGAGTTGACTTGCATCTCCAACAGGGTTACCCCAACACTCCATCTCAAAGATGGTCCCCCAGAGATGCCGGCCAAAATCACCCGACTTTTACTATTTGTTGCCAGATATTGTTCCTTGCCAAGAATCACACCTCGACGAACAGAGACACCGTAAATGCTTGAGACTGTCTGGGCGGAAATGCAAAACTCGCAAGGTCGTATCCTCAGATAACATCATGGTTAAGTTATTGGTTGGCTGCCTCACCCGGCTTTAGATGTGCGAGAAACACAACCTGCTCTCAGTGACCTGCAGAATCACATTGTTAGTCTCTGCCTGTCCACATCCCGACTTTTTTTCATACGCCTAATCCATGTTTTAAAACCCCACGGCTGAGCTTGCTGAGCTTGCCAAGCTATGCTGAATTGTTCCTCAATCACCGGACTTCAAGTTGCGGAAGTGCATTTCTCTCCCCTGTCAGCGATCCATGTAGTCCCAGTCTAGATCCACAGGGCATCTCTCCAACGGCATCTCATTGATTTGATTGACGATGATGCTCGAGTTTGCAAACCTGTCTACGATAACTGGCCGGCAACTAACCGACCCGAACGGACTCAACATAGAGCCCTTCGGATTGCGAGATGTAACAACGTGCATGCTCCGAATTGCCCCGTTACTACGCAAGATGTCGGTAAGAACAGTGTTTCCAGCGACATGGTGTTACTTGATTCACACCCAATTTTAATGCCTCCATTCAGGGTCCAATAGATAGTTCGTAGGCGGTGGTCTAGGAGTTGAGGCGAAGCATTTTGTGTAGTATATCCGAGGTTATGGTGACAAAGGCTTGTCTCGCTCGACTTGGATCGCGCTTTTCAGATGGACATTACAAACACCGCTTGGCAGTTAGCCAGCCACATAGTTAGGTAGGATCAACAAGTTCTTTGAAACACCATAACCGAACAATACCGCGGGTATACCATTGACATAAAAACTGGATGACGTGGTAGGACGAGAATATTATGATATCAAGAAGAGGATCATCATTGAATTACACTCGGCCCAAGTCCGAGGGAGTGAAAGATGAATCCCGAGTAATCAATCGAAGCTGTCTGAGACTCAAATAGGACATAGATAGCTATTTGTGGAAGGATATTAGTATGCTGACTTTGCCGCAGAAACTTGGTAATATTCCTTTTCAGATCACTTACATGTAGGTAGAACGTTCCAGTGTAGATACTTAGGTAGGGTAGGTAAAGTACTGTTGCTTAGACCAACCCATCCCGTCATCCAGAACAGTTATAGACTTCTATCAAGCTTCTTTTATATGCACAATCCGATACTAGCTCCATCAAAGTTATAATAGACATGGATAATTAATGATCGGTGCCGCATTCCCCGCATACAAATCGATCCATTGTCGAAATCCCCACCATCGCCGGCTACACCAATTCGCACTATGTCTTTGCCGCAAGCTCTGGCGTCAGTGCACAGTAATCGCGTTATCTCTCGCACTAATGGAAGTTTCGTTGCGGCTCCGATATAGAACTTTTTTGTGACACTGCGGAAGCGGTTTTCCAACAACATAAAAAGGTCAGACAATGCCAAAAAGAAAGCGCGGGGAGCCCAATCTTGGGGATAAGCTTGAGAAGCACTGTAATGATGTCTCAAAGGCACTCAAGGCTGCAAAGGGCCTAGAGCGCCAGCGATATAGTAAGAGACTTCATGAAGATGGAGTTGAGCCTGATAAGAAGGAAAGATTGGAACGAGAGGTGACGGTCTTGAAGGTGAGTCTTCACGAGGCCCAGAGCCTCAATTAATAGTCCCCTAACCAGAATTGTCTAGTCTCTTGATCTTCATCAAACGGCGCGCGCTCACCTCTACTCGTCGATCCTCAAAGTTAAAGACCTTGCTGCATCTACCGACCTCCCCGAAGAGATTCGCACCGGCGTTCCCAAACCCGAGCTTACTCCCGAAGAACAGGCTGCGCTACACAATGTTACCAGTGCACTATATAATCGCGAACTCGTCAAACAGGCCATTTCCCGCGCCATCACCACCTTCTGCCAGGCTCTCGACGTCCCTGTGCCCGGAAAGGCGAAACGCGTACGAAAGTCTAAGAAGGAAGAGAAAGAGGAACAACCATCCGATAGAATAGAAGGGGAGCCCAAGGCTAAGGCTGTGCCTGCTAAGGAAGACGTGCGAGCGTCAATTGAGAAGGAGGTTGAGGTTGAAAAGGAAGAGGAAGAGTCGGAATTCGAGGGATTCTCAGATCATGATGATCCTGTCCCGGAACCTGAAGAGCTGGACAGTGAAGATGAAGCGAAGGAGGAGAAATCCATGTCCAAGTATGATCACTTGCTAGGCGGCTCTTCCGATTCTGAAGACGAAGACGATTTCGACGATGAGAGATTCGAGCGCTTCAAGGGCAAAGAGAAGGTCAATCTAGACGACATATCCGTTTCTGGATCAGACGCCGCACCAGAGATCGGTTCTGAATCAGATGATGATGATGAAGAAGAAGAAGTCTCTGTCTCTGTCTCAGCTTCGCCCTCGCCACCTCCGGCCAAGAAGAAGAAGAGCAAGGACAAGGCATCAGCACCCGCTCGTCCTCGTGAATCGACCTTCCTACCCACACTCATGGGTGGTTACATCTCGGGTTCTGAGTCCGCCTCCGACGTTGATGTTGCCCCAGCAAAGAAACGTCGCGGCCAACGAGCCCGCCAGGCAATTTGGGAGAAGAAGTTCGGTAACAAGGCAAAGCACTTACAAAAGCCTGCTTGGGAAACACAACGCGGCCGTGATTCTGGATGGGATGGTAAGCGTGGTGCTGTAGAGCCGGGAGATGGCCCACGAACGCCTTGGAAGAAGGGCATTCGCAATCCTCTTGCGGCCAGGCAAGGCGGTAGTGCCGGGGTAGAGAGCAAGCCTGAGGTGAAGAGGCCGCCTCCGAAGAAGGATGATGAAGGGACATTGCATCCTAGCTGGGCAGCCAGGAAGCAAGCGAAGGATGCGGAGAAGACAGCGGCATTTGCGGGATCCAAGATTACATTTGACTAGGCGTACTCTATATATAGCGATACCAGGAGTAATAAAAGTTTGTTTAATAGAGGATATCCTCTGTCATGTCTTGGAGGTCGTTCTAGCATGCACATACACCGGCAAACCACCCTCCATAGGAAGAGTCAAACTACTCTTGCTCACTCTCTCGCCTTCGAAAGCAGGTCTGAAGTCAAATAGAGGTACCAACCTTGCCAATGTCTGTACAGCGACCAACTCTGCCATTTTCTTCCCTAGACATACTCGAGGTCCACCATTAAAGACAGGAAACTCGGCTGCTGAACGCTGCATGACTGTCACATCTCCAGATGGACTCGTAGTAAGCCATCGCTCTGGGCGAAACTCATCTGCATCAGGTCCCCAAGTTGTGTGAGAGCGGCCCATTGCCCAAGCGCACCATAACACGACAGCGCCTTTTGGGAGGAATGTTCCATCGGGAAGGATTGTTTCTTGTTGAGCTTGTTTGATTTCGAAGGGGATGGGAGGCCGAAGACGGAGGGTTTCATAGAAAACTGCTAGGACGTAAGGGAGTCGTACCGGGGTAAGAAGTTCAGGGTCGTTCTCAGGGGGATCTTGGTCTCTGACTTCATCTCGTAGGTCTTGGATGGATTGGCATAGCTTGTTGGTCACTTCTGGGTGCTTCATGAGCAAATATAGCGTCCACGTGAGGGCCTGAGCAACTGTATCTCTCCCTGCTGAGAGATAATTCAGTGCAGCATCTGCTACAAGGTCGTCGTCACCAATTGCATCTAATAACGACTGAATGAGACTTCCTGGGGCATCGGACTGAGTCTTTCCCTCAGTTGCCTCGCGATCAGCCACTGCGCTCTTGACGATCCGCTGCCCATACGCCTTGACAGTTCTAATAGAACGTCGCATTCGAGTTCCAAAGAGCATCTCTGTCACAAACCATAGTGGGTTCTGGAACCTTTCGGCTGTGGCCCCTGAAGCATGCTCAAAAGCAACGGTAAAATCGTCGTCGGCGTGCATCGCCATGTTGTATGCCATTCGTCCCATCAGCTGCGTTATCACTTCGTGGATCACGGCCTGTAAGTCCACTACATCTTCCCCAGCTTCTTTGCCCTTGAGAACGTGAATGGCTTGTTCTAGGTACTCTGGCAATCGGTCACTCGTCAGAGTCTTCAGGGCGGCTGTTGAGAGAAACCGTAGACCAGCCTTGCGCTGCAGGCGCCAGAACTCGCCGTCCACGTTGATGATGCCATGGCCGAACAAGTCCCAAGATCGCTGTTTGAAGAAGTCTCCCTTTTCAAAGATTCCCTCATGGCGGAAGATGAACTCTAGGTTCTGGGGGTTGTTGATAATGACACCTGGCGGGAGAGTGGGAACAGTGATATGGAGAGTTTCATAGCCGTACAGACGCTCACAGCGGTGGAACCAGGAAAAGAGACGTTGGCGAGGCTGAAGGAATATTATACCATTCCCTACAAGTGGGAGTGAGTTTGGGGGTTTTCTGGTTGACTTTTAGTTAGGTACACATATGTAGCAAAGTGGCATGATGAGTGAGCATAGGGTAAGGTATGTGAAATGAGTGAATACCAACCTGAGAGGTTTGCCATTGCGCGTGGGTTTTGGTGATTTCTTTCCTATTAAATATAGGAATAAAAGGAGTGTTGCTGATAGAACAATAGGCTGTCCCAAGATGAAGCTGAGATAATGCATTGTCGTCTTGACTGCGACTATGATGAGTTGCAAGGTTGAAGTTGTCTCAGTCCAAACGCGGTATCATGATGTAATATTGAATCCACAATCAACCACAAACAATGAAGCAGAGCATAATATTCACCGGAGAATATGCGTTAGTGATATTTCTATCAAAGTTTTGCGTTGGTGTTGTAAATATTGACATTTGGACGTATTCGCATGCAGTGAGTGTAAGCAAAGAGGGCTGTGTTTTCGCTCCCTCGTATTCGTCACGAGAAATGCGATGGACGACCACTCTAGTAACCTAACCTGACCTGACCAATATGTTATGTAGGTATGTTCAAGATGTCCCAAGACTTTCACAGTCGGAACGTGATTCTATCCGTCGGTCTAATTTACGTACACCTCAACCGAGGCATGACGTTTACTCAGAGAAGCATGAACCAACGAGGTTTCAGCGTTTGTTTCATGAACGAGATGATAGAAGTTATCACAGGCAATCAATCATTGACTACTAACTACCTAGTTACCACTTTTGTCCGTCTTGAGAAACAGTCAACGCTTATAAATATCGACGTAGCCCAGAAAAGACAAGTGAGAACCTTGTCAAATTATCACTTCCTATCATTCAGTGACTTCTCATTCATCTCGGCATATCCTCAACGTCCCCTTCGCTTGGGTAACCCCTCCAAACCATATTTGAGACATTACTGTGACATCCATACAAGGAGCTGCCTTGGCTGCATTTTGGTGTCACAGCTGCATGAACAAATTTCCTCTTCCCACAACAACTTGTTCTGTCCTCCATTATTCTCTCCTCTCACCATCATCATTGCCATTTTTCGCAAACCCCCCAATTATTTACCCAACCCCTGCATCTGAACCTGCAGCTCCCCTAGCCCTGGCATCAAGACAGCGTCATCGATTAAGCTCACGCGGCCAAACGAGATAACAGATATTGGCGATTGAACACGTCAACGACATCCTGTTCCTCTGTAGCGACCTCAATTGAATGTGCCTGATATCAATCTTCCATTCAAGCGCACTAAATTAACTGCTGCATCGCTCAATCGCTTTTCTGCAGCTCATTTATCCCATTCCCCTCCACCTCACAAAGTGTTGGGGATATAAGCGCCAGCCACCTTTCACGACAAATAGCTTCAATCAGATCAGTCATGTCAGCTCCAAGCACATTTGGAGAGCTGGGTCTCTCCATCATCGGCATCGGCGCCGAGTACCCACCATATTCCCTAGATTATACCTGCCTCAACACCCTTAGTGACAAGTTCTATCCCGATACACCTTCGTGAGTCCCACCACCACCAACATGACTCCCCCAGTGGCTAATAGGTCATGATAGTATGCAAAAGGTGCTCGGAATCAACAGATATACCGGAATTGACACACGGTCGTCCATTGGAACACCCGACCACCCAGCTGTTAACAAGAAAGATGCGCCCTCAATAGCAGAGCTCCACACTCTGTTCCTCTCCGATGGCGTTCCTCTCGCGATTCGAGCCGCTCGAAAGGCCATTGATGAGGCCAAGATTGACACAAGATTCATTACCCACATTGTCGCCACAACTTGTACAGACAGCGCAAACCCGGGCTTCGACCACTTTGTCGCAAAAGGTCTGGGCATATCGCATGGTGTAGAGAAGGTCTTGCTTCATGGTGTTGGTTGCAGCGGCGGACTAGCAACTCTCCGGACAGCCGCGAACCTAGCTCTTGGTCATAAAGCACGCGGTCTGCCCGCGCGCGTTCTGTGTGTAGCACTTGAGGTCAGCACCACTATGGTACGTAGTGAGCTAGATAGCATCAACGAGCTGCAGCAGACAAGAATAGGCGCATGCCTTTTTTCGGACTGTGGTAGTGCCGCTGTATTGAGCAACGGTATCGGTGAACCCTCTAATTCGGTATATGACCTCCTCGGCTGGGACCACAGGACCATACCAGATACTGAGGATGACTTGGGGTTTGATGTTGACCCAGTCGGTAAGCTTCCATGTCTCCATAGTGTTTCTTTCAAGACCGAAACTGACAGAAAGATAGGCTGGAAAGTTGTTCTCACACCTCGTGTCCCCAAGCTTACTGCCGCCTCAATTGGCCCAGCTTTCAACGACCTCAAGGCATCTCTGCCTCAACTCCCTCCAGACTACCAGAAAGCAGCCGACTTCGACTGGGCGATGCACCCTGGCGGCGCTACCATCCTTTCCGGCGCTGAGAGAGCCATGGATATCACACCAGAACACCAACGGGCAAGTTACGACACATACATCAACCATGGCAACTCAAGTTCAGCTACCATCTTCAGTGTCATGGATCGCCTACGTTCGAAAGATATGGATGCCATGGCGCCTGACGGACGAGTCCGTGACTACGTCGTTGGTTGTGCTTTCGGCCCTGGTATCACAGTTGAGATGTGCATGTTGAAGCGGAACATGTCTTATGGTGCAGGCCTGCCTGGCCTACAAACTCCACCAGAGACACCGGCTGAAACGGAGACTGAGCCGAGTGAAATCGGGGATGGAGATGGAGAGTGGGGCCGTGAGTTGAGCGGAGATCCGGCCGAGTCGCCGGATCAGTATGCGTTGTTTGTGGCCGACTCGTTGGAGCATCTAGATCTAGATTAGCATGGAGTTGTGGAACAAGGTTCATCATCGTCCAATTCGAGGGCGTTACTTTACAGTAGTTAGAAGTAAGCAACAAAAGACTAGAGGTAATGAAATTATGTACACTTGTACGTCTGCCACAAGGGGTGTGTTCTTATATTGTGACCCCCAACTCGCTTTCGGTTACACATAGAATTATTAAGTGCGAATAGCTCGAACCATAATTACTATGCTACCAGTCGTCACGACCTCGTTCCGAGCAGGCCATGAGGATTGTGGCGGTCTGAGAAGTACAACGGAAATTTTCTCCTATTGCGTTACTTGCAAGATCGTCTGCAAGCAAGTGTGTCTAGCAGAGACATGACACCAAGGTGGGAAGTTAACTTTGTCTCTCCCGAATATAAGGAAAGCCGTTGCCAAGCCTCAGCCTTTGCCGAATACATTGCCGGTTTGAGAGAGCGGTCCGTTCTTGTTCCTGCATGATGGATGAATGTGAAGCGCGCCCTGTTAAAACAACCAACGCGTGGCGTGTTGATCAAATCAGGAATGAAGATCGGCGAACTCGTCAACATATCCAGATATCCTCGTTACCCATTGTGTATTTGTTTGTTCAATGACTGGATAGTCTCGACTGATGGGTTATTACCCGGCGGAGCGATGTTGTCTGCTCATTGGCCTCAAATACGATGACGACAGCCCTGATACGTCTAACTGCAGAAGAAATTGGGCTTTCATCAACGAATTCGCTTGATGACTCTTAATGCTTGTCCCGCCCTGACTTTGACGCCAACCGCGGTAGTGTAGACTGGGGTCAAGAAGCGTTAGTTGCATGTAAGGGGAAAAGAAAGAGGGGTCCTATCCCATAGGACGTTAGAAAGGCGTAGATGACAGGTCAACCAGACGCATCAAAGACTAATGACAAGGCCTCTAGAATGGCTTTCTAATCAAAGATAATCACCAGCCAAAGAGCTGACCCTGGTCACTTGTCCCGAGATGCCGGACTCAAGTTGGACTGATAAGTTTTTTTAATTGGGGTGTTTTTTTTTTTGACACATGAGCGCTTAAGTTCAGATATCGAGCCACTCTGACGTAGTGAAGAGCGCCCAAACTCATGGCCCTGGAGGCTGAGATATAGTTCAACGAAGGGACATCATCTTCTTCAAAGTTCACGCTCTGCGTACCGAGGCTAGTGGAGCTCCTGGTACAAGATATGCTCATGTACCGGTACTAGGCAGGGGGTGTTTCTCCAGCATTTTGATCTGATCATAAGAGCCTTGTCGCTTAGGTTAATCCTTTCCCGAAATCCGAGACTGACAAAAGCGCCGCCAGTTTTGATACTGAACGCTATGCCATGTGGTCGGTTAAAGATCAGCACATAGTTGAGGTGACATCCGCGAGAAACAGCCTCGAAGTGGATTAGCTGCCGCCAAGATGTCAACGCACGAGGATGAACAAGGAACTTGCCGCGCCAACTTACAGCGCTTGAGCAATGACGACTCATCAAGTGGATTCTGCCCCGTAGTTTCCTTCAGCTTGAACCTACTAACAAAGTGGGCGAAACGATCCTCAACCTCGTGGCATCGACAAGGCTAAAGACTTCCGAGTCCTCATCTTTGAAACATGCTTCCAAGCAGGATGTATGCTGTAGGGATGGCTGGGGCCCTCAGGAGACAAAAAGCTTGACTAGACAGGGTCATCCCACGAGTCCCAAGGCATTTTGACAGCCACCGGCTGACGAAACAATGGTGAGCCCAATCGGAAGGGATTCAAAGACGAGGGCGTCCCGAAACAGGAACTCGTCTCGATATGAAGCACCCTGTGGCTTGCAGGTTGACGGGGGCCCCACCCACACTAGCATGCCAGGCATGGTAGTTAATGAAGTTTCCCGCAGATAGTCGATGAAGGGACACCCAATACCTACATGATACAAGCTCGATTTGTGGTCGTATGAGAGGTGAAGCATGTATCGGGGGTTTAAGCTCTTGTGCACGGCGCGCAAGACGGGGGTTGCTGACCCGGCCGTGGGGAAGAGGCTTGAGCCCAAATTCGAGAACCGAAGCTTTATACTTGTGGCTGTCGATAGGTAGCTCTAGAAGCCATGAAAAAGAAACCTTCGTTCATAACCTGCAAGTTCTGACTCAAGATGTAGGGTGGCCAAGAGGAGTTGCTAATGTCTCTCCATCCTTGAAACCTTTGTGATGCGTGCCATGGCCCAGAAGAGTATTCTGAGCGTAAGGCGTGGGAAGTGTGCGATACCGGACGGTTCGGATCAGGACCACGCTACATAGGCCTAGTTGACGTCTGGTCAGGGCCTTGTCAGGAAACTAGGTAGGGTGGGTTGTAGGCCCCTTGAGTAACTTGACGGCGTGCAGGTGAGGAGTCTCCGCCAAGAGGGCATCCAAACTGTGACTGTGAAGCTAGGCGTGCGGCGTGATAAGAGGACAATATCCAAAGGAAGCTAGAGCGGTGGTCAATCTCCACAGGTAAGGCAGAGAGCAAGGGAGGTGAGCGCTGTGTAGAGTTCGCCGTTGAGTATTCAACAGCCGATATAGTTGTTTAAGTTGAGCGAGATCCCCGTCAACGATCGTGTTAAAGAAGTATCGCATGTCACGACGAAAGAAGAATCGCCAATAAACAAGAGATCGAAGAGCTGTTATCGAGAGCCGAGCTCAAAATCTTCTGGCAGTCCCGGAAGATTCGACAATTGTTCGCAGTCATTATCATATTGGGTTGTTATTGCGACCGTCGCCTTTCAGCTGTATGGATACCAAGACGATTATCAACACCGATATCCTCACAACAGACACTCAATCGTTACTGAGGAATCTGCAACGACAGGCCGGCACAGGAGCACAGGACTCTTGAATTTAGAGCACCGGCCTCATTGGGATTGCTGCCCAATCGAAATTTACCCAGTGTACGGGACGCAATTTGATTAGGTTTCGGCTCCGAGACTCTGGGTCAGTCCATGCGGATCCGACAGTTCTAAGAGGGACGCATCTGGCTGGATCCGGTTGGAATTCCCTTTCCCGGCATTGCTCTTTCTTGGCGTTGTGCGCACGGGAGAGGATTCAATTTTCAGGTGATTACTGAAGAAAAGCAAGGCTGGAGGGCTATTATCACGTCTTCGGTGTGGGGGATGCCGAGGGGGAGATGGAGCGGGAGATGGAGATGGAGATGGATGGAGGTGTTATTCAGCAGCAACAGCAACAAGCGATTGAAGCCGATGCTTTCCACGGCGGCAGGACCGTGCATTCCGCTCCTATCACTTCAGAATATCCGGGTCACGTGGGTATACCGCTAGGCCATCCCCCCGGGAATGATGGTCATGGTGGCACCTGGCGTTGGCGTAGGCGCAGTTCTCAGCGCCCGGGCCCCGTTACTCATACTGGTACCGACCTAGTGGCCCCGGACCATGACCCAACTGGAAGTCCAGTGATAATACCTTTTACGCATGCACAATTCGCGTCACCTCTAACAGTTCGCGCTCACCATCACATTCACTCTCAATCGCAGCCAAACTCACCCTACACTCACCCTCACGCTCTTCATCATCAGATATTACCCTCTCATCAATCGCTCTCTCACTCTCACCTTTCCGACGACTCCGCCACTGTCGATGGCCATTTCGGCACAATGGAGCAGATCGAGACACAAGCAAGCGACCTTCGTTTCCTTGCCCAAGTTCCTGTATTGAATCCAACCTCGAGCCCGTCTCTCGGCCCCGGCTCCGGCGCCGGACGAGGCGGGACTCCAGCCCGTACCCCCGGGAGCGCCGTGGGAGCCTCTACGGGTGCTCCTATTGCTTACGATAATCATGCCAGTCCAAGTTCCGCCTCTGTCGGCGACAATTCCGCTCACGGTGCGAGCGCGTCCAATGCCAATAAGAGGAAGTCGACAGACGATGGTCTAGGCAACGGAGCAAAGCAAACAAGAAGTAAAAGAAACAGAGTGAGTTCTGACCGTCTCGTTACATCTACTATCAACCCCCGGACCATTATCATATGAGATCACATGAGACAAGGATGAGATGAGGTGAGGCATCTTTGAAGGACAGTGACGCACTTCGTGACGACCAAAGAGGGGTCCGTTCTAGAGAGGGCTACACAAGACTGCACGATACTCGCCTATCGAGTCCTTCGAGTCCTCCGACGTCAAACATCTCGGCCTCCTTGTTGCACAACATAAACGAACCCAGACGGCTGGGTCGGCTATCCGAACCCACTCCTGTTTCAGCCCTTTGATCCCACTCATCCACACGCCACTCCCCGGGTCACTATACTTGAAGATCACTCAGGCTAACGTTGCATTCTTCACCATGACAGTACATATCAATAGCTTGGTCAGTATGCTTCCGCCACTGAAAGCGTTCCTCTTCGCCGCGACCGCGTAGCATAACACCGCATCATCTTGGCTCCTAACAAGTGCACATGCTAACAATACATAGCAATGAATGCAAGAGACGAAAGATAAAATGTAATGGCGAAACTCCCTGCCAACGATGCGGCAATCTCAACTTGGCCTGTCTATATGCCCCGAACTGCTGCTCCGGCAACTTCAAGGAATCAGACGAGTTCAAGCAAGTCACATCACAACTAGGCCGCCTTCAAGAAGAAGTCGGCTGGCTTCACCAAACCGTCAAGGCCCTTCAATCTGAACCTGCCCGATATTCCTCACTTGGTGACCGAACAATGACCCACGGCCACGGCACACCGGCAGTCGCCCCTTCACCTTCTCATAGTTCTACTTCACTTAACCGCCAGGACAGTTCGAAATACGGTTCCTTCCGTGGCCCAACAAGCATGGCCTTCAGCCTAGACGTTGCTAATAATACTATTAACAACATGGGCTACAAAGGCATATCTGACGAGGAAAATCCACATCTGAACGATGGCATGGGCCCTGTGTCGACGCGACCAAGAGATCCCCTCCACGAATTCGACAAGGACGAAATGATCCGCCTGTGTCGTCTGCATGAGGAAGAGATCGGTATCATGTACCCAGTGCTCAACATCCAAACCGTGATATCCCATGCCAAAAACATGGCCACATTTCTTGAAACCCTACGACAACAAAGCCCCAGAGAACTTGTCAACGATGACAAGACTCTACAGCTCAAGATCATCATGTGCTGTGCTCTAGTGGTAGAAGAGCATGGGCATAGCGATAAAGCCATTCGCTTGTTTGAGAGCATGGAAACGGTGCTCAACCGTAAGCTCATGGCTGAGGCTGCGGATGTTGCAACCTTACCAATCCTGGCTCTTGTTGCTGGGTATAGGTTTCTCTCCAACGATGAAGTTTTGGCTTGGCGAGTCATGGGTCACGTCGCACGATTATGTCTAGAGCTTGGCATTCATCAGAGAACAGGCCTAATGAGGATTCAGGATGAAGAAGAACGTAAGAACGCTCTCGTCAGCTTCTGGTCGGCATATGTGCTGGATAGGCGATGGGCCTTCGCAACTGGGCTACCTTTCGTCGTTCAAGATGAAGAAATCGATTCAGAGCTACCATTTCCAGTGAGTATTTGATGAACCCAGAGCCCTTGTCTTAGCTAACGAACTTTTAGGAGGAATACCCTTATCTTGTGGCCATGATCACCTATTCTCGGATAGGTGCAAAGGTGTGGCGACAAGTAGCTCATTTTGGACCGGTTCTGGCACGCGATTTGCGCTCTGGGGAACTGGAAAATGTCGACCAGGAGTTGTTACAGTGGTATGAACAGATTCCCGAAGAGGTCAAGGTTCGTAACTGGGACAAGGAGAAGCATATAACGTCAACTCCCTCCTATAATCTGCAACGCCTACGAATCTGGACGTATTTACGCCTGAATCAAGTAAGTGTTGTGTTGAAGACTCAGTCGGCATAGACTAACAATATGCAGATGCGGATCTGGCTTTACACGCCTGTGTTGCATAGCGCTACAAGCATCATGGCGCACCCTGCGCAATCAGAACGTGTAGTCGACATCGCCAAAGACACTATCCGATACCTTAGCCACCTGAATAACACAACCAACTTGTACAGACGTGTACAGGTGTTCTACCACCAATTCCTCACATCTGCGATTGCGGTTGTCTTCCTCGCATCCGTTCATGCCCCGGTCCGCTTCAGCGCTTCCTGCCGTGAGGAGTTTTATATGGCCCTCGAGCTGGTAAAGGATTTATCCGCCAAGAGCTGGGCATCCCAGCGACTTTGGCGCACAATTCGGTCGCTCAAGGACGTGGCACCGCGATTCGGACTCAATGCTGAGGACGACTCCCAGTCAACAGCCGCGTTAGGGATGATAGGGCTTGCTCGAGGCCATATGGAACAACAACCGTTCCGCAAGCCCTCTATCCCTGGTCAGCAATCACAAGCTGCAACCCCAGACTCGATGGCCCAGAACGGATCACGAATTCAAGCCGAGATGTCACGAATGTTCGAGGGCTATGTGGGGTTGAATGGATTCCAATACAACGATAATGAGGGACAACAAGGGCCGAATGCCGAGGTTTCTGAAGCGTCCAATGGCGGCATGTTTGGAGTTGATGGTACTGTCTTTCCTCAGTTCAAGGAGATGTATTAGCCAACCATGCTTAGCCAGGTATTTTGTATATTGCTAGTATTTAGATATGGTATTCCCTCCTGTACACTGACTTTCAGATAGTCTTGGGTATATCTGATGGCGTAATATGGCGCTCAAAATGGAGATATGAATTAAGTTAGTAATGTACTATTTGATAATGAAAATTTGATGTTCTGTGTCCAGACACTTGAGTCGTTTCTTTTGCAGACCGCTATGGTCGGGGATCCGCTAGAAGCATATCTGACATTTTGCAAAACCCTCGAGATAATGAACAAAACTATTACATACTACGGTGTCATGAGAAGTCCGGGCTTAGCACATTGATGGTATAAACTCATTCATCCTTGTCTTGGTTGTGGGTATGGTCAGCAAATCGGTAGCTTAGTAAGTCAGGATCTGTAACCCAACTGATCTTGAAATCGCAACGTTGTCTAGATTCGTTATCGTTCACCTCTGATAACTTGACAACTCCAGCCTCGGATCATCATCATCATGCTGTTGACAGCAACGATCCCCTTCCTCATCCACGCTCTCATTGAGACCCCGGCTGCCTTGACATTCATCCTGAAACCCTCATCACAACTTCAACCGCTTCCTCCATCGGCAGCTCTGATTCTTCAGTCATTTGGTGGCCTTCTTCTTACGAGTAACCTCATTGCTCTCATCTTTATCCGGCGGCCTTTTGATGACGCAACTCGTCAAGCTGCGCTCGCCTTTTCGTTCTGGCATTTATGGCCTAGTTATCGAGCTTATATGCGAATGAATGGCTATACAGAGGAGGAGGAAGCCTCAACAACCAAGACTTTAGGAGGACCACTGGTGCACCTGGGAGTTCACATTGTTTTGTTGACCATGTTTCTTTGTACCTGGTATTTTGGTAATGCTTAAGCAACAGTCTATGACATCTACAATTACAACTTTTTTTCGGGTCCATCCCCCTTTAGTTTCTAAACAGCCGGAGTCCTGCCTCCTCGACATCAACATCCATGTCATCCTCACTCTCGTCTTCGTTAAGCTCCATCTTGCGGCCGAACAGCGTGCCGAAGAAGCGGTCAATAGCACCCTGCTCCCACGCTCGTCGGTCCTCAGGCGCCATGAAGTTCTGCAGCTTCTCGTGAACTGTGAAGCGCATCTTGCGGCCCTTGCTAGCCTTGCGGTCAACATTCTTTCGTGACTTGACGTCCTTGGCTGTTGTGAGGACGACCGTAGGGACGGCAGCTCCAGCTCCAGCCCCCGATGAGCCCTCCACTGTGCGCTGGTCCACAAGCTCCTTCAGAAGAACCTGGTAGAAGTCGGCATCGTCGTAGATGTTGCTGTCCTCCGATGCACCCTTGGCTTGCGCTGGGGCACATGAGCGAGGGACGCGAGAACGCTTGGCGAGACGGTTATCGGGGTCAATGAGCTGCTCCTTAAGGGCACTGACAAGAGTCTTGTTTCGCGACTCGAGCCCCTTGGGTGCTGTGACATTAACAGACTGCACCTTGCGAGACCACTTCTCAAGGCGATCCTCCCTAGATTTGATAGATCGTTGTTCCTCCGCTTGTAATTGCTCCCAGATCTCGCTTGTGGCCATAGACACATCTAATTCACGCTTGCGCTTCTCGCCAGCTCGAGATGGTCCAAAGTTATCCTTAAGGCTGCTGATAGTGTTGAGGAGCTTGATGGCTGCCTCTTCAGCAGCCTCGTAGGGCTCCGATTCGGGCTCGGGGTTGGCGTCGAGGGTATCGAAGGTGTTGGCAGCAATGAGAGCTTTCTGTAGGCGAATTCGAATGTTAAGGAGTCCGTCATAGGCCTTGCGCTGCTGACGAATTGCCAAACCCTTGTCAACATCGGGTCGGGTTGATAGCGCTGCCATCATAGGCTTTGCGTTCTTAGCCTTCGCCTCTGATTCTTCCTCATCGCTTTCACTATCATCATCGCCCTCTTCCTCCTCCTCTTCTCCCGAGCCCTCCTCATCATCATTCTCATCCGACTCATCGTCGGAGCCTTCCTCGCCATCGACCAGAGCGTCAAGGCCATCGTCCATGTCGTCCTCATCTGACTCGAATTCGTCATCTTCATCTTCGCCAACATCAGCGCCACCTTCATCGGAAGAAGACATGTAGTCAGCTGCGGTAGCTCGCTTGTTAACGGGCTTTTTAGGCTTGGAGCTTCCTCGGAAAGTAAACTCCCTGAAGCGCTCCTCGTCGCTTTCGCCAAGAGCGTCATCGCTCTCGATTTCTGAGTCGTTGGCCTCAGCCTCGTCGCGTGCTAGATCCGCTGTCTCAGGATCGTCGAATTCCTCATCGCCCGACTCCTCGTCCTCATTTTCGTCTTCGGACTCGCTCTCTTCTTCGAGCGCATCTCGCGAGACTCGAGAGCCTCGATACTGAGGACCCAGTGACAGGCCCTCCTGTTTCCTCAATTTACTCTTTCCGACGGAAACATAGTGCTCAGTACCCGCGTTCTCGTCCTCGCTCTCTTCGCTACCGCTGCCATCCTCACTCACTTCGACATTGGCCTCGGGATCGTAGTCTTTTGTAATGATTAGGAACTGCAGGCCATATGGTAGTGCAGCGACTTACCCTTGGCGATAGGCTCGTCCAGGTCTTGGAACTGCTTTGCGCGACCCTTTGCTTTGGCCATTTTAATGATTGAATTGTCAAGTCTTCCACTAACAAACAAACAGAAGCCCCCACGTTGGAAATTTTCTGAGGAATGGCCTTGAACTTTTAGGCGGTGGCAGATGGCAGAATGGTCGCAACTCAGTATTAGTGGAGAGAGCCCTGTACCTTATAGTCCGCTAGCTCAAACTCCCAGCGTCTATGGGTTCCATGATACCTTATTTGGTCAGACTTGTGTATTCTTGACATCCCATGAGTAGACAATTCAATATGTTACTTGTTTAGACACTATAGATATTGAAATTTCTCTATAATCCCGAATTGAGGAGTTCAAGCCCAGTACGCCGAGGCCCTGAGTTGTATCCCATCTAAAGCCATAAATACTCTCTCAGTATGCGTCCAACATCTGCCCGCCTCTTTCGGTGCTTCCAGGCGCTGCAACATGAAAATCCATTAGTGAGTGATCTTCTTTAGTGCTGAGTACTATCAGGTTAGAGTATGACTGATACTATTCCAGGGTCTCCCTCGATCAGGAACGCCGCCGACCTGGGGTAAACGCCCAGTCCGTCGCAAAATCACAGGTGTCGAGAAAGTCATTGCAGTATCCTCAGCCAAAGGTGGTGTAGGCAAAAGCACAGTTGCAGGTATCTATAAATGTCTCCTGAGACTTGAGATGTTCTAACAAAGGCGACTAGCAAACCTGTCTCTGGCTTTTGCTCGTCTTGGCTTTCGTGCTGGAATCCTGGACACTGACATCTTTGGTCCATCTATTCCAACCTTGTTTGACCTCTCAGGAGAACCAAGGTTATCAAATAGTCAGTCACTGGAGCTCACAACGCCTTCTGAGTATAAACTGACATTACAAAAGATAACCAGCTCATCCCTCTCACAAACTACGGAGTCAAGACCATGTCCATGGGCTATCTGGTTGGTGAGAACGCACCAGTAGTTTGGCGAGGTCCCATGGTGATGAAGGCTATTCAGCAGCTTCTACATGAGGTAGAATGGGGTGGTCTTGATGTCCTTGTCCTAGACCTTCCTCCAGGTACAGGAGATACACAGCTGACCATCACACAACAGGTTATTTTGGATGGTACGTTTCTATGAGATGTCACGTTTGTTTCTACTAACAACCCCCAGGCTCTGTCATCGTCACAACTCCTCATACTCTTGCCACCAAAGATGCTGTCAAAGGTATCAACATGTTCAAAACAGTCGATGTCAATATCCTTGGCTTGGTACAGAACATGTCCTTGTTTACATGCCCTCATTGTCATGGAGAAACCAATATCTTTGGTTCCAATGGAAGGGTCGAGAAATTATGTCAAGAGCACCAGATCGACTTTTTAGGTGACATCCCATTACATCCCAATATTGGAGATGATGGGGACAGAGGAAAACCCACAGTAGTGGCAGAACCTAGAAGTGAGAGGGCCAATGCCTTTTTGAAGATAGCGCAAGATATCTGCCCCAAGATCGATCTTAGTGGTAAATAGTCACCGAACTTCTACTCGGCCGCCACGTATCAACGATATAGAGTAAGGCAGCTTGCACAATAATGATTCCTGTCAGCCCAACTTAGTAAAACACCCAAAGCCGAGGGGGGAGAGGTGTCGTGTGCTCATGTAACATTATTTGATTAACACCGGCTAGTCTATGAACATAGACCGCGTCGCTCCTATATACTTGAGTCTGAAAAGGAAGAACTGGATTAAACGCCAGAAAGACAAGTCGTTAGCCACTGCCGTGATCAAATGCAAGGCATGTTACCGAACAAAGCAATAAGCTTCTGAGACTTCCCGAACGCCCCTGTGTGCTCTTGAGTATCGAACCGAGTGCCCTGTCAAGAGAGAAAGGTGATTAGTCTAGCTCATCGTTCATTTGATAGACATGACGGCTTCGAGTGGGGTCTTTTCGCATGGCCTGGCCAGAGCCTGTGAAGCCAACTGAGAACAAGTTAGTGCCTGATTTGTAAAATGAGGAACAGAAGTGCATACCTCTAGCATGGACGCCGTCTGGAGTACGGAACATGCTGTCCTTCTTTTGGTTCTTTCCAAACTTGGACTTTGCGCTGAATTCTTGCCACTTATTCTTGTTTTTCTCGAGCTCCTTCTTGGCCTTGATCTTCTTGGCCTTGGGAGGCTTTACTTCACCATCTTGCTCGGCTGCCTTCTTCGCTTCGGGATATACTGTCGCGCCCGCTGATGAAACCAGCCCAGGGGCAGGAGGTGTCGCTGGTGCTGAAGTTGCTGGCGTACCGTCCGCCTTTCGCTTGTTTGAAACAGGTCGAATATCGCGAGACCGCAAGGTCTCAGTGTTATCGTAGGTCTTGAACTTGACGGTGTAGATAGGGTCTGTTAAGGATCCAGTGATAGATGTGATGCGCGCTGGGTAGAAAGCCTTGTCACCAGAAACCCACTTGGCTAGAATTGTATCGTTGACCTGGTAGTTTACAGGAGCCTGCTTCTCTTCCTCCACCGGAGCTGCTTTCTTAAAGGCTGGATGGTTCTCGCGAGACCATTTCTCGGGCTGAGGTGGCGGTGATGGTTCTTTGGGGGCGGGCTTGGGCGCCTGGGCAGGCTTGAGCTCAGCAATTTGTTCATTGAGAAGATCGATGAAGCTGTTCAACTCGTCCTTTAAAGCTTTGAGCTCGACGTTATCGGGGTCATCGCGTAGCTGACCAAGAACGATATCGAACTGGAGGGTTACGGTCAGTATGAATGACATACATATCATGGATGAATGGATGGGGGTCGTACTTGTTCTTGATACGTCTTCTTCTCTTGTTCGATTTCAGCGATAGACGACATGGTCTGGAATCTTCTGTTTGGCGCCGGAAGGGATGAATAATGCCAAAAATCGGAGGTTTTGATAGGTACCTGAGTATTCGAAGCGGTGATGGGTTGGTTCGTGGGGTGCACTGCACGAGATGAGATTGAAGATTCCAAGTTGGAGTTAAAGGTCACGTGCGTAGTATTCTAAGGCACCCCAGATTATCCCCGCCAAAGCTTCTCGAAGATGAGGGTGAGTAAGAAGGAAGGGTTTCCCAATCTGACGAGCCATATTTTAGGGCATCCTACCTAACAATTATATCTACGAAAGGCAGATGGCCTCTTTCCATGTCCTGGCTTGTTCGTTTCTATGGGTGTTGCTTCTGCGAGAAGGTTGCCCGTCTTTGAAGAATACCTTAGGTCCAAACAACAAAGGAGACAGACAGTTGGGTAATTTACCTTGGGCAAAGTTGTCAGTGTAAGAATCAACTCATATGGTTCGGTTTCATCACCATTTCGTCCCATGAACGACACAGTGACTATCACGATCGTTAAAGATTACTTTGCTGAATCACTCACAGTTATGCCGCCTAAAGTCGGCCCGGAAGAGAACAAGGCAAAGGCCGGGCCAAGATCCGTCTAGCAGCGTAAGTAGATTAGGTACCTACCCAGTCAGCCAGTTCTCCGCGAGCCCCGAGCGGTTCGTAGCTAATGCAGTGTGTATTACAGGTGACGTGACGCATTCATGATTTAGGCAGTGTTCGGGTGGTGTTCAACTCGAACCATGTTTCTCTTTTTTAGTTCATGTCCCTGTTTCTGGGTTCGTTCATTTTTGTGACATGGAAGTTACACAGCGAACCAAAGGCTTCGTAATTGGTCTCGGTTTGCCAAAGAAGGATAATCCATGGGTTCCGCTTGCGGCTCCGTGTCCCGCCTGCGACCACGAATCTCATGGATCTCATTCTCATCTCATCTCAATCGTGTTCTAAATAGAATGACTCTAATCTTTTGTTGGCTTACTTGCTTGCTTGGCATTTCGCACTATCACACCTCAACATGTTGACTCGCTAATCACTGCTGCTGCTACTGCTGCACGATCAAAGTAATTATTTCGTTCGCTCGCTAGCTCCAACTCATTTTACTGTACCTTATTGTTCGGACGCTTCTGAGACGCACACTTATACTTCAGAGTCAGCGTCAGTGCCAGTGTCAGAGTCAGAGCTCAAACTAAAAGCCTTTTGTGGACAAATCCAATCTTGATAATTAGCAAGCCTTCTTTTTCGTTCCCCTCCTCTCCATCCATCACAGCCTAGGTACTACATTATACCAGGTACCTAATACTACAAGTAAAGATTCATTGATGCAACTCAAGTCAAGTTGACTGGTCTTAGCACTGCCAGCCTCTGTCTCGGCAATAGACTAGCTTCATCTCCGCCTCTCTATTTGTTGGTCTTGTTTGGCTCTCGATTGTTCGTTGCTTCTAGGGCCATGCCTGGTCTGTCTGGTCTGGAATTGCTCGCCTATACTAGTAACGAGACCAAGACCTTACCTTAGGTACTTTACCTTACTCTTACTCGCCTACCGACCTTGTCCATACTACTTTTTTTTTTTTTTACTAGACCTTCCCTTACGTCAAAAGTTGCTTCTGCTCAACGCCGGGCACATTTCTTCTTTAATTTTCTCTCCCTTTCTTCGCCATCTTCTTCTTCTCCCCAGACTCCAGACTCATAGTGATCGCCGGCCCAGCTCCGCTCCTCCACTACTCTCGACCCTCACCGATTCTTCTCGCGGCCGATCCATTGACGTTGACATCAGTGAAAGGGAAGCCCTACAAATCTGACTTAAAGGGAGCTCCATAATCGGCAACGGGGACGGAACCACCACCATTCGCGATCCGAGACGACGACCTACCTGGATCTTTGATACGACACAGAGTCAATTAACCTCCTACAACCTTTCTTATTCCTTGTCACGTATTTATTTGCAATTGCTGCTGCAGCGCCCATGATATTAAATACCCTGGTCATCAGTACAACCAAAAAGGGAATATAACATTTGTAGTCAGTCGCAAACACAACAAAGGAGAAAGAAAAGTCGCGAAAGGTTGAAAATCCTTTACCGCTCGAGATCAGTGAGATACGATACGACCAATTCGCCGTCGCATCACCCAGAACGAACTGCGCGCAACCTTTATCTTGCTGTATTATACCTCCAATCCCTACCAACCATGCCTCACACCCGAGATGCGGACAGCGCATCGTCCTTGAGCGGCCAATCAAAACGACCTCCGCTCAACCATCAGGAGAGTGATTCGCAGAGCGAGAGCAGCGGTGTTAACCAACAACACCAACACCAGCAGCAGCATCGGAGACACCATCGTCATCACCAGCGACAGCACACTGTTGGTCACCTCCACCACGCCCGCGGCCCGGCATCAAAAACTGCCCCAAAACAGCCTAAGCTCAGCCGTCGCCATACCGATACCCCCGATCAGATCGAGCAGCAGCAGCAGCA
The DNA here is from genome assembly GCA_013183765.1 of Fusarium xylarioides. NCBI lineage: Eukaryota > Fungi > Ascomycota > Sordariomycetes > Hypocreales > Nectriaceae > Fusarium > Fusarium xylarioides. Next base: position 43,667 of record SRZU01000225.1, on the reverse strand, counting down.
ACACCGAATCTCCTCCGGTCCCAATTCTCATCGACGAGCTCTCAGCGACGTAAAACTCTCTTCTCGCGAGTCTTCGTCTGGCAACCTTACCAAGAGCGCATCTCAATCGAAGCTGACCAAGAACTCTTCCCATACAAAGCTAGGCAAGAGTTCTTCTCAGACAAAACTGGTCAAAAGTCCCTCGCATACGAGAATCGTCAAGAGTCCTTCCCACTCAAAACTTAAGCGCAATCGCTCGCATACAGAAGTCGGGAAGCGCACTCGGTCTGCAGAACTGAAGCGCGCTTCAAGTACAACAATTGTTTATCAGCCTCAAATCTCTTACGGCAAGTCGCAGGTCCATTTCGATTTGGGTAACGAGGAGGACGAATGGGTCGACGCGAGTGGCTCTAATTCCCCCTACCTCTCCCGCAAGGGTTCTCTCAACAGTAGTAACCACTCCGTGCACCACCCCGACGACCGCACTGGCGGATCAAGACCGGTTACACCCAACGATTCCGCCGCTCCAAAGCCGGCCGAGCCACCGCAACACGAACCGGAGCAGCGGAACTCGACAAGCCCCGAGTTGGAGACGATACATCACAAGGAGTATCTCACATCCCGCATATTACAGCGCACTCCGTCCCACGGAGCTCCGCCACAGATGAGCGCAGACCTGGCGCAGATTTCTCCTCGCCGTTTTGCGCCAGCCTCTGCTGATGCCATAGGGTCAGGAACTCTTGCGGGAAGTAATCAGGATGAATTGACGTCCCGTTTTGTCGAGGCAGTTGGTTCTGGATTGACTAGTGAGGGATCCTTCTACCGGTCACCTCGGGGGGACTTTCACCAATACGATGACGCGCCTCAAAAACCTCGTTCTGTGGCCAGCTTGCAAGGCGACCGTGAGGAGCGCCGAGAACCCCCAACAAGCGCACCAAAAGACGACATTGATGATAGCGCACTAGCGCCCAAGGCGGCCCGACGGGCTGCGCCGCCTGCCGCTCAAACATCGCGAACACAGCAGAAGCTTAATCTGCAGCGAGCCAGTTCCGTGATTGAGCCTGGGCAAGCAGTTGGTGGTGTCGGAGGTGTAGTCGGTCATACTCCACTCATCGGTGTCGGTGGTCCCGGATATGATGGAGGTAACAGTCGAGATCCACGTGTAGGCAAGCTCTTGGAGCGTACAGGCATGGAGTATCTCGTTGTTCGAAGGCATCTCAACCCCATTTCTCGTTCACTCGAGCGTCTCAACCATCTCCCCGGTATGGACAAATCATTGCGCATCCCACGTCCTGGCACCGCCTCGACAAACGGCAAGCGTTCCGCAGATCTCACTATGCGCCAACACACCCGCAACGTCAGCATGCCCGATCCTCGACGACCGATGACGCCGAAACGCCCTACCTCAGTACGGACAACAAACGGCGCCTCATCGAGTTACGACGGCAACGACGACGATGGCAGGCTTACTGACCGGCTAAGCGGATCAAGCCTGGTAGGTGGTGAAGAGGAAGATGGTACCGCAGCCATACTAAGGAACTTGTGGGACAAGTCTATGGAGCTGAGTGCCAGTACGGATTAGGAGTTCCTTTTCGTTTCTTCGTGATTCTAGAGATCAAGGCGTTATGGTGCAGCTATGGTATAGGAAGTGCTCAATAGGCACCTAAAGATAGAAAGGCGTGAATCAAGACAGCGTCAATTTAGACGGTATTAAGCGAAGATGTAGACTCACGATATTATTACGTGAAAGCGGCGGTTTATTGTTAGAAAGGGGACCAGCCTATATAATAATTCAATGAATTTGCGCACATCTAAGAGTATATCTCTGTTCAGTCGTGTCTCTCATGTATTTCTCACGTATATATCATTCCGACCCGTACGCCATCTGATGCTGTACTCCGCGAATTCTATTTCAAACAAGATCTTTATAATTATACATTGGGGGAAAGTTGGTCATACTTGACACATCGTTCGACCTAGTCAAAATTAGCATATCATGTCTTTGAAAGATGTGTGACATCAGGCAACTCACGTCTTCGATACTGGCTTGCATAAATCGTCTTGCTTCCAATCCCAGCCATACCACTAACATGGAAAAGTCGCCATGCTTTGCCATACCTGGGCCGCTCTGGGCGCTGAGTTGACGCAGAATTGGCAGTGAGCTGCTGAGTAGATCGACATCGGGGTTCAGACTGCGACCGATACCCTCGAGAAGCAGAATACTAATGACGACGTTGACGAAATCGCCTTCGAGGCGAACATGGTGGTTTCGAACCATGCTAAGCACCTCTTGCAGGATATCGCCGATCTTGACGTTACCGAGAGCCAAGGTGCGGCTCTTGACACCCAGAACCAGATGCTGCATCTTTAGGGCAAACACTTCTTTATCGAGTACAGCATCTGGTTGGCGGCAGCGTTCGCACATGAGATGGCCAGCCTTGTAACCATCAAACTCAGCGACGGCGCGGAAGAGGTCGAGGAAATTCTCGCGGTTCACAGCATTAAGTTCAGTCACGAGTCCAGTGTCGATGAAGATGAGCTGAGGTCGGAAACCTTCAGCATCGATCTTAGCCAGCTCCGCCTCCCACGCTTTGGGGTCCTTGCGGTGTCGATATGGTCGAAGTCGTTCAAGCACTTGTTCGGTCACATCTTCCTTCTCGTCGGGATGCGCCTTTGTCATTGTCTTTCTCAGACGTAGCTCGGGGTGAGCTGATTGGTAGAATCGCACCATGATGTTGCCAGGATGCAAGTCAGCGTGGACAAAATTATCAAGGAGCAACATGCGGAGGAAAGCGTCAAGACCTTCATCGGCAATATCATGTTGGAAGACGCCGCCGCCATTCTCCATAAAGTCTGCCAATGGAATACCCTCGGCATATTCTTCAATAAGGACATTTCGCGTTGTGTACTCAGTATACGGGTATGGGAACCAGGCTGTAGATCGATCTTTGAAGTTCTTCCGGAAAATGGCCAGGTTTGCGGCCTCTATGCGAAGGTCAAGCTGGAGCTTCATCATCTCCCCAAATTGAGCAACCTCATCCGGAAGTGAGAGCCACTCAATCGTAGGAATCAAGTTGAGCAGGGAAGCGAAGAAGCCCATGATGCGAAGGTCCCGTCGAACCGTCCTCTCGACGTATGGGTGCAGCACTTTGACTGCAACGTAGGACGATGGTACTCTCTGCGGGGAGCTCTTGAGCACTGTATCAACATTGCGCTTCACGTTCTGCGCCAAAGGATATGAGTCATGAAGATCAGCTTCCTCTGGCTTAGCCAAACCGGGCTTCAGCTTGGCCTTGTAGACCTGAGCGATAGCGCCAACACCTAGAGGCTTCTCCTGAAATTCGTCAAAGATGTCTTCGAAGGGGCGGCCACCAAAAGCAGCTTCCACCGTGACGCGCGTGGCATGGAGTGAGTGAGCCGGCGCATTCGAGTGAAGTTTAGACATGATCTCGCACATTTCGGTAGGGAAGATATCGGTTCGCGAGGCAGCCCATTGTCCAAGCTTGATAAAGGCTGGGCCAGCCATTTCCATCTCGTTAACCAAGAAGCCATACCACCAGAGCGTACCTGATCGTTCGTTATCTCTGTCAGGTTGTCGTTTTCCAAAGTATATGGCAGGAACGGTGATTATCACCGGAACAAAAATCACAACAAGCTGGAGGAAACGGAAGCCAGTGCAGACGGGCTCGATGATCAGGAGGTCGATCAAGTACTTGATGCGCTCTCCGAGCCTCGAAAGACCATGGGAATCGGCAGATACGCCCTTTTTCACCTCGGCCCGTGATACCTCGAGCATGCGCTTCTCGCCTGTCTCTTGATCATTACCGTTTTCTTGTTGCGACAGCTCAACAAAAGCAGCCGTTCCTAGTGCCGCAGCACCACCAGAAGCACGGAGTGCTATTCTTTTCGGTGCGCCTTTGGGCCATTGTGTGAATCGAGAGCCGCGGGAGCTTTGGGACGCGAATCGACGACCAAGACTGGCGATGGTGAATCTGGCGTGGGTGTTGACATTGGGGTACGTTCGGAAGCCCGGGTGGACGAAAAGCCGGCCTATGAAGGAGCCAACTCTCATCTCGGAAGGGGGAGTGTCTTTGTAGAGAATTGTATCGACGCGGACACTCTCATGTTCGAGCAAAGCCTAGGTAGGGGCGATTGCATTCAGAGAGTGGTCAGGTCAGGTCAGATTCGGAGGTTGATAGGTTAGTAGGTAATAAAAAAGAGACGAGTCTGGCATGTGCAAGCACGTTAATGATGCAAAGACTCGGATCGATTTACAAGGACGCCCGCCAATGGGACCCCCTGGGAACGAGCTAGATCAACAATTGGTGTTGGTGACGTCGGGTTGATAACCAGAGTGACGTACAAAATCCGTATCCACTAAATCTTTTCTAACGGAAATAAATCGGAAAGGAATCATGAGGAATATTTCAGCCATGATGGCTCATCATTGCTAATTGAGCCAAACCGGAAGATCAAATACTAAGAGATACCAGAGATATCGTGAATTCAACAATCATATTTCCGTCTAATAGTCCCAGCTCCAGTCACAATGCTCATCATCTTGTCAATAGACTCGCTATGATTCGCTCAGACGCTGTAAATAGTTCTCGATTTCCATTGTAACCCACCTGGTCTTGGTGCGGTTTCCCCCGGTCTTCCCGCTCCGGGCTGGCCTTAAATTTTTGATAGGCGCAATACTTTAGTAGAGGCAACCGGAGGAAATTCTTGCTTCAGTCCATTCATCCATCCACTCTTTGTTCTTGTCATCATCACCAAACACAATTCTCGAGTCTTTCAGCGCTCAGGACAACAACGCCGGGTTACTTCCTCAACCGTTGCAGTTCTAAATATATAGCCATTCACGATGGGTTGGTTTTGGGCAGACACGCCTGTTCCTGCGGTTCCTGTTGGACACCCAGCTACTACCGACAAGGCTCCTCCAGTATGATGGCAATCCAATTATATCTTCACCATGTCGCTAACTCTCCCCAGCCTGGCTGCCCTATGCACCAAAAGTCTGCCGATGCCATGAACCCCGTGGCTAAGCCCAAGAAGCCTGTCGATCTTCCTTCCACCTCAGGATGTCCCGTTCCTCACGCCGCCCGAACCCAAGAGCAGCCCAAATCTTTGATCTCCCAGCTCAACCCTCTCAACTACATGTTCCCCGATCTATCGCAAAAACCTGCTCCTAACCAATCATTCGCTCTCCCAACAACCCGAGATGAGTCGACCATCCCCAAGGGCACTGGAGATGGCAACTGGGAGTACCCGTCTCCTCAGCAGATGTATAACGCGCTGCTGCGCAAGGGATATACCGATACCGATATCACCGCCGTCGAGGGCATGGTTTCGGTACACAACTTCTTGAATGAGGGCGCATGGCAGGAGATTCTTGGTTGGGAACAACGATTTGCGCGGGGACTTTACAAAGGATGGCAGATCTGCAAGAGGGGCGAAGGCCACGTTCAGGAAGCGATTGATCGCCAAAGGGACGGTGTTGACACCGAGCCTAGTCTCGTTCGCTTCCAGGGCCGACCCAAGGAGTTGACTCCCAAGGCCACCATGATGCAGGTTCTGGGCTGGATTTACCCTTCAAAGTTTGGGTAAGTATTCGTGATTCTGATGTGCAAACGATCTGCGGCTAACACACTTTAGTACCGAGCCTCCATTTGACCGACATGACTGGTACGTTGCGCGAGAAATCAACGGCCAAAGGAAGGAGATTCGATACATCATCGACTATTACTCTGGAGAGCCCGATGCCCACGGTGACCCTGTCTTCTTCCTCGATGTGCGTCCTGCGGCTACGCCCTTGGGTGCCGCCGAGCGTATCATTCGCTGGAGTACCGATACCTGGTGGAAGGCCATCGGCGGCGACAGGCACGAACAGGATCCCCAGCCTTGGTTCCGTGGCACTTCTTAAAATGATTTCTTTGGCGCTTGGGTCATGATGGAAGCAGGTGTTTTCTGAATAGGTTCTGGCGTAATGCATTCTCCTCTCTAATTGTTATGATTGGATGTATTTCTATAATGATGGCTGACTTGGAGTCACTTGTTCGGGCTCGAAAACGGAAGCAATCGGAACAATTATGTATTATATACCACTCATTAGAACTTAGTTCAAGTTCACAGCCAATTCATTCACTTGGTCTAGAAGAGCCTGGTCCTCTCCAGCTGCATTCTTGAGCACCTTTTCCAGCTGGTGGTCGACGGTCTGGCCGGGGATGTCAGACACAGCACCCTGTGCCTGTTGAATACGAGCCATCTGGAACTGCAAGAAGAACTTGGGAACCTTGATCGCAAGATTTCCACCATTTGATCGGATACCAGCTTCAGTTGCGAGGTAAACATTGAGCTCATTCTGAAACGTATCGAGGTTGTTGTTGGCCAGGGGTGATGTGGTTGCAAACTTGTCGAGAGCGAAGGCCAGAGGACTTTGACCTGATTCGGCAAAGTTGATGGAAGAAAAGGTCACACCGCCAGAGCTCACATCTGGGACACCATCGATGGTTGTTTTCGAATTGTCGCAGGTGATGACCGAGGCCAGATTCGTGGCCTGTGTCGAAACTTCATCAGGGAGAGCTTCGGAGCCAGTCACAAAGCAAGGATTTTGTCTCTTGGGAAGATGAGGCGCTTATATATGTTAGTATGTGTGTTCATTCAGGGCTGTGGCCAAGAAAAGGGTACATACCTGCGAGGGCGCTTCCAGCCAGTGTGATGATGATGGGAAGAATAGGGAAGTGCATTTTGTATGAGTGAGTGAGTGAGTGGGTGGTTGAGTGAGTGACGGCAGAATAGAAAGAGAGATAAAATAAGAGTATCATAAACAATGATCCGCCAGGGATTTACGAATTGAAGAGAAACAAGTTGACAAGTGATGAGTTTGTTTAGATGCTGTAGACAGATACATAGGATCTATATGCCTTTTATACGTTGAGAGTATATGTGACCATCGTTAAGCATAAGCATAGAGTTGAATCGAGCATGACACCGAAACATAGACCTGAGGATGCCTCCATGTCGAATATCTGGACTCAGTATAACCCCAAAAGACGAAGCTCTCTGTGACACTGTTCGTCCCATCAGCATAGCCCGAGGGTTTCAAGGATCCCTGGTCTGTCACAATAAGACCCGGGAACTATCGACCCCAAAGTCTAGAACTGCAACGATGATGTGTAGAGTTACATCAATTCAAATCCGATTTCCTATTTCAGACCGTCTCCGATAATTGTGCATGATTTCATCTGGCAGATGATTCTTTGGGTCAAACATCTGCGACAAAGGAGTTGAGATGTGAGCGGTAAGTGAGACGTCATTTAGTCAGCTTGTCTACCAAGTTTCAGGTTTGTCCTTGTGAGACGAGGCTCTTCTTGGTTAAATCTCAAACCTGAACCGTTTTTCTTTACCAATTTCCAAGAACTGTTTCTCAAGTCCCGTGTTTGTTTGTTTTATCTTGGTAATTGTCTGAGCATACCTACAAACTACACTCACTTACTATCAAAGGGTTCCGGATCAAAGTCGCTCCATTCGACCAATCAGAAGTCGCAAATCTTTCTCCAAGGGTCCTTGGAACTTTTTTCCCCCAAATTGAAATCGCAAAAGCAAAAGCTCGTCCCTTTTCATTGAGAGCGACATACTCATTTTAACGACGCTTTTGACGTCGCACAATCTCCTCACGAAAGCGCCATTCGCTTCGAAATGTCTGCTGAAGCCACGTCTGCTTCAAGCGACTACATAAGGCTTCACATAAGCCCTCTCGATCCCGAGCTTCTCAAGATCGTTATTCCAGCCTCTGCAGCCCCCAAGGCGCGCAACATTTCATATCACACGCTCGAGACGTTTCCCGAACGACGCTACGGCTTTGTCGAACTACCAACAATGGAGGCTGACAAAATAAAAAAGAAGCTCAATGGCGCTGTGTTGAAGGGCAACAAGATACGGATCGAAAAGGCCAGGCTAGAACAGAGAGTTGAACCTACCGGTGAAGTTGATCAGGAGGAAGAGGAGAAGTCCAGGAAGAAGAAGAAGTCAAAGGAATCCAAAGAGGAATCGAGAAAACGAAAGCGTGATCACGAGGTCGTCGAGGGCGTCGCTCTGACAGACCGCAAAGTCAAGAGAGGATGGACAGAACCCGCCGATCAGAGAAGAAAGAAGAGCAAGCAGGACAAAGAAAAGGAAAAGGATGGCAAACACACCGAGAAGAAGAAGCGCCTAAAATCAAAGTATACAGACGGGGATGAGTGTTTGCTCAAGACCAAGGTTCCCCCTAATCTCATCTCCACTCTCCCTGAGGATGATCAACCCCGAAAGCGCAAGAAGAAGGGCAAGTCGCGCGAGGTTATTGTTCATGAATTCGAGAAGACCACAAAATTCCCCAGCTTCTTGAAGACCTCGGCCGATGGGGATGAAGCCAAGGCAGCCACCGAATTTATCGAGGGTAAAGGCTGGGTCGATGAGAATGGCAATGTAGTCGAGACGGTCAAGGAGAAGAAGATTCCCGAACCTGTACCCAAGAAGAAGAAAGTCAAGAAGGCGACGCCTCCTCCTGTCGAGGAGTCAGATGACGATACCAGTAGCAGTGGTACGAGTAGCAGCGGCTCGTCTGATGAGGAGAGTGAGGATGAGATGGAAGTTGATGCTCAAGTCGAAGAGAAGAAAGAACAGACAGATACAACCAAGGAATCTCTTCGGCCAGATGAGGAGTCCTCCGAGTCTGAAGCCGACTCCCCCGAACCACCCCAACAAGCCGCACCCCTCTCAGCCATCAAAGCCGACGAAACAAGACCCATGTCCTCAAGTTCTTCCCGCAGTCTCACCATCAAGATACCCCCTCCTGGAACACCCTCTACAAAAGTCCACCCCCTTGAGGCCCTTTATAAGCGTAACAAGCCCGACGAGGTCACCACAGAGACTCCCGCCGAGAAGGAAGCTGAGCCCTTCAGCTTCTTTGGAGGTGTTGACAACGATGATATCGAAGACGAGGAGGACCAAGACCCCGCAAACCTGACCATCGCAACCCCCGCGCCTATGACGCCCTTTTCTCGCCAGGATTTCGAATGGCGCAACGTTAGAAGTGCTGCGCCCACGCCCGACACCGCGCATCCCTCACGAATGCGCAACTTCTGGCCTGAGGATGAGGAAGACGGCGACGAAGACCTCGACATGGCAGAGCATGGCTTCGACGAGGATGAAGACGAGAAAGATGCTTCTGCTCCACAAAGCTCAAGCGACTTTCAGGCTTGGTTCTGGGATAACAGACGCGATCTCAACAGATCATGGATGAAGCGTCGCAAGACTGCAGCCAAGGAGAAGCGACATAGAGAGAACAAAGCGAGGGCTAGTAAGGCGGCATAGACTCATAGTATATGGATAATAGACATTAATTGCATGTGATGTGACACGCTTATCGGTCTCTCATGGTGCACTCAAGCATACTACCTCAACCTCTTTGTACCAAACAAAGCTTGAAGGCCTTTTCAGAGTATCATTAGGTTCGATTCTTCCTATGCAATGATCTATCTAGGTACGCTTGTATTGTCGTCCCCCTTGACTTCTCCATAGTTGCCGCTCATTTGGGTGAAATGTCGCGAGACGACAAATCATTCACACATTCGTGAGGTTGATTGTCTTCAGAGCATGTCCCCTCTCTGGGATGTGGGACTTTGAGCTTGCTCCCCTCCATAGCCTCGTATATCTCTTCATCAAGCTTGGGTGGTTCAGGGGTGGGTTCCCTAGCAATGCTGTCCCTGGAGCGCAAGACGCCGCCCGGCGATATATCATTTTCGGCTATTCTGATCGGAGCTCCTCCTGTCGGTTTTCGAAAGTGATTCTTGTGGAAAAACTTATGGCCTCCTTGTTTGATTTTGTCCATCAGACTTTGCCGTGAACCATTTTGAGAATCGACCATCTCCTCCTCCTCAATGCCGGCGGCCTGGGCACTCAGGCGTCGTCGCGTATCTGCGTCGAGTGAGGCACTTAGCTTTCTCTCCGCCGCAAGAGGAGTTGGTAGACGTCTGCCCGCCGCCGTCAGTTTGGTTGGATGCGCTCTGAATGGGTTAGCAGCGAACAAAGGGTTGTTGTATGAGTATATATTCGAGGGCTCTGCAGAAGAACTCGAGGCAGCCAACTCCTCGACACCGCAGTGGGCATCGACGCCATCTTGGTATAACGTGGACGGAGTATGCTTTTTCGACTGGTCACTCTCAGTTTGCAAGGTGATGTCAGTGGTGCAGTCACGGGAAAACAGTCTGGGGAAAGACGTGATGACAGTCCCGTCGCTGACTCTCAGCTGTTGCTCGAAACTTTTATTGCACATGATGTCGGCCAGTATCTCAGCTGTGCTTTTTGGGGTGGCATAATGTCTTAGGACAGACTCGTCTTTCGTCAGCCTCTGGTAGCTCTGTCGACGATCATCTGGGCACGAACGTGAGCCCCCGTGTGTGGGTGAGCAACAGTCCGAAACGGTTCGACAGTGTGTCCGTGTACTCGAATCATAATTTGCTGGATATGCCCGGGACCATGTAATCTCAGCAATACTTCGGCGTGTCACAACAGTTGTCGTTGCTTCCGAAGCCCCGCCACGCGTTTTGGTATGGACTTGCATGTCAGTTGCGTTGATGTTTGTGTAAGATGTGCTGGGTAGATTAATGGTAGTCGCAGGGTCGATCGCCATCGGGGAGGGGACCAGGATAGCATTCAAGTCCTCATCAAGTCGCGGTAACGGTCGACTTTCAGATGACCCTGTGGTCGTAGGTGTTCTCTTGGGCAATTCAATGTGGCCATTCTTGAGTGTTTCGTCCAACACGATACTGACGACATCTCGGATGTCCTTGTCACCAATGAGGTAAAGCCCCTTGGCCTCTGGAACTTGCTGGCCCTTTCCATTTATGACATGCAGATGTTCTCTCAAGTGCCTGATCTTTTGAAGGCGATCACTCACTTTTCTAGCGATGCTCTGGGTAGCTTCTTCGCCGGCATACAATGGATCGCCGGCTTCTGCCTCTGCTTCACGGGAAGCTGAACTCTCGGTATCAATAATGACTGCAGGGACTTGGGATGGATCTAGCCTCCAGAGCGTTTCGTGGCTTCCATGCCTCAGTACGCCCTGGTCCTTTTCTGAAGCTTCGAGGTAGTAGGCGCGCACCCCTGGCTCCTGTGCCGAGGATTTGAAAGATACCCTCTCAACTTTGAATCCATCATTTTCTTCGGTACCTCTGTACATATAGTATGCCGAGCCATTCGATTGTGGGTCGAAGATGTAATAAGCTCGGTGTTCATCCTCAGAAGCTGCTTCGTGGGCATTGGTATTGAGGGAGTTAGTATCTAAGTCAGCTGGTCGTGACGTATCACTGCCATGTGTAGCGACCTGGGATCCGTCATTGGTGTTTTGTAGCCGATTATAGACCACTCCAATGTTGTTGAGTCTTGCATCAGGTATAGATCGTAGGCGACTTCGGGTCAGGGGTTGTGGTGCTTGGTCTGGGGTTGACGACTTGAACGAATCCACCTCCAAGGAGCGTCCAGTGGGAGTAGTCTCTCCTGAACTGCTGAGTTGGTTCCCATCCGGGTCTCTATTCAGTGCGTGGACCCTGTTGGCGATATCCTTGAGTCTTTGAATAGTCTCGTCTGGAACATAGTCATTCACGGAAACAAAATCGGTTGAGGGCTGAGATGATTGTGATGATCGTATGTCTTTGATCGTGAACACTCTTGAGGGCTTCGGATAAGGTCTAGCGTCGTCATTTTTCTAAAACATCGCTTTTCCACCACCAGGGCTCATGAGGGTCGAGTGAGGTGCATTACTTGGGCCTGCTTCTGCTTCTTCCTTGTCGTGACAAGTTGTGTCATCGGTCTCAGTGTCACAGGTTACGAGCTCATGGAGAGTCTTGCTTTCGGTGGAGCTTTCATCGTCAGCGGCCGCAGAGAAAAGAACGACTTCAGGCTGAGTGTCAGGGGGGGTGAAGATTCTTGGCATTCGAGGGAGGCATCGAGCGTCGTTGTCATCGTAGCCCTCCATTTTGCTGTACGATTGCCGTTTAGAATATTTCAGACAAATCATGTGGAGAGTGAGTATACATGTAGGTGATGGAATAAGTTGAAGCTGCTAAGTTAGAGCATGAGATAGGGCGAGTAAAGAAGAATCATCTAGATGATGACTTGGAGGTGGTTGAAGAGGCTGAGAGTGGAAGAAGGGAGTTTGACCATCTAAGATTCCCTATGAGGAGAAGATACCAAGTGGGGAGCACTCTTTCCCTTTCTGATGGTCTCTATTTGTAGGTTTGGCATAAAGGAAGTTGGTTGCCTTGAACATCTGATGCTACCTTACCTGCCTACCTACCTAAGGTAAGCTACTAAGAGTGCCAGAGTTAGCTGCCCTAATTACCTACTAACCTTACCTATTAAAATTATACTAAACTTAAGGTAACTTAGTACCTCGAGTATTTTCGTCTCCTAAGGTAGGTAGGATATAGGCCCTAAGCCTTCTTGTCTGCCCCCATCACCCGGGTACCTCAGGTAGGTACTCAGTTATCTTGGGAAGGAAGCCAGGGCTGGGCGTATTAGGATCTAGGTACCTAAGGTAGTTCTGATGCCAGGGTTGATCACCTCTTAACCAAGAACACAATGGGATTCATCAATGATAGTAAACTTTTCTAAGTACGCTACTTGGTTTCTGGGCGTTTAAGAGCCAATGTATGCTTAATGTCAACTCTCCCACATCAAATTTGGTTCATGCTCGAACGCTGATCGAATCTTCATCTCATCAATGATGGCTTTGCTGCTGCCTTTCCCTCCAATGCTCGTCCACCTCTTTGCTCTCACAAATCTATCAATAGCTCTTCTTCCTCTTCTGGATCCTGCTGATTGGAATTTCCACCTTCCGATTCCTATGGTAATGGTGATCCCTTTCCTGGAGTCCAGCTAGAGCCACCTCCAAATGCAGATCCAGGTGTCTGTGCCAAAATGTTGTTGCTTCTGACAGGTGTTACCGGCCCTGTTGAGCCATCGACTGGCAAAGGGGGAGGCGTGTCCGTCCTTGGGATATGCTGGCCGTCCCTGCGAGGAGGTTTGAAGTTAACCTCTCGACCAGCTCGATAAATATCTTGCAACATAGTCTCCAAGATTCCGGCATCCTGGAACTCGAGATACTTCTTATACAACTTGAGTGCTGTCCGTGAATCCTCGATCGAATCGTGGGTCTCCATTTGGATGTCTTCCTTCAAGAGATACCACGCCAGAAAAGCCAGCGATAGCCTCCTTAACCGAGTTTGGAGGAAGAACAGGTCAATCGTGTCAATGACCTGCGATCTAGGAATGTGTATGTTGATAACTCGGAAGTCTTGTTTTAGTCCGTGGCCAAGGAACTTGCATCCCAGGTTAAGAAGGATCCACATCTTCTTGTATGCCATCTTTAGTGACAGGAGACTATGTTTCGAAACTCTAGGATCCAAGTCTTGTTCAGTGATTCCCGAATACGATGTCAAATAGTCGACAATCGGTTCCTTGATGTTGATGTAATCATCGATGAAGGGTGTCCCTTCGTTTTCCCCCTGACCGCGGACAACTGACGCACGAGCAAGTGCGTACACTATCGGCCGTATGGTCTCCCGCTCACCATCAGAGTTCATTTCAATTTCAGGTTGTCGCACAGCAACAAACTCAGTGTCCAGCGCAATAATGGTATCGGGGCCAGGGGCCTCAGTTTCAGGGTTGAGCACTTGGTAGGTCTTTGTTGATGGATCGGCATTTGCACTAAAAAACGTTAGCAACATAAGGTTTATAGCGGGTTGGAGCATACTTGAAGTCTTGGTAAAGTATGGAAGTATCGATGTTGTTCTTCCATTCAGTATCGATCTTGTTGTTCTCATCTCTTATCTGGTATGCAATTACAGAAGGGACCTTCCAAGATGTGTTGAAAGCGAGTGCCTCTTCCGTGCTGACCGACCTCACCAAGAAGTCGTTGAAAAGATGCCATCGGCTCTCTCCAGGCGCCTCTGGTTCTGAATGTGCCACTAACCTTTTGGTCAGCGGTGGAGGGGTGATGAGGCGCAAGAGACTTACCATTGACCATCGAGACAAGGTGCGACTTTTGCGTTTGTCCACTCTCAATGTTGATGGCCATGCCTGTCAGCGAATACACTGTAATGTTGTGGATGCCCCTCTGGAGATGAAGTTTCAGGTCTTCGCCTTCGTAACAGAAAAATTGCCCTTGCTCTACGATGATTCCAATCTCCTCGGGAAGCCAGCCTGGTGTTGACCAAAGCATTCGTTGATCTTGGTTTGTAATGGCGGTGTTAAGCATGAGTACAGCCGGTATACTGTGAATGCTCTTTCTCGTCGCTATGGTCTGGTACCGTTGACATCGACTACACCATCCTTTAGACGTCGTTTCTCTTTCAACACTATTTTTGAGAACTTGGGAAAAGCTGATGCGTGGTAACTTGGCATTTCGGCTGCCGGCCTTTTCACAATGAATAAGTTTTCCTCATACAGATTCAGCATCGAACTTACAGGGGATGGATAAAGTAGATCATTGACATGCGTTGATCCGGGTCGAGTATATTCGCTCCTACAGTTTATGCATCTGATTGAGGTCGTTGCGGAAGTGGCCAGTACCTAGACGATTCAGTATATATCATGGAGTTTCGGTCAATCAACCAACCTGGTCCATGGCAGTCGACGATGGGTTGATAGTCCTATAATCATGCACGATTTTATCCAGGAGAAAGCGAGTGAGTCCTTGGAGCATAACGTTAAGAGATGATCCATGAGGATCCTCCTCGAGTAGACCAAGAGGACCGGCTGGGCCAGTTAGTAATGATTGGGATCAGCATCACTCGACATACCTTGAGGGTGATTGCTAAGGGTTTTCAGTAAGTTCGTTGCTTGGCATATCGAGCCTTCAGCCTTTTGAAGCATATCAAACAAGAATCCAAGCTCGCACAGCAGGCATATCTCGCTCACGCAAGAGGTAGCAGCATGCTGAAGAGCAAGATTGCGAATGACAGGGGTGAAGTGCATGATTTGTAAAAGTGAGTTGGCATATGAATTCGAGATATGAGTCTCGAGTCCAGAGTATCGCGTGTTGTTGTAGAAACTATTCCTGATTAGTGACCTTGCATTGCGAGAATGGGGGAATACCAACCCAAAGTCAAAGTCGTCGACACCAAATTTGCTGTATTTGATCTCAACAGTTCTGTACATGACTGGAACGTCAGACTTCTTGCTTTCGAGTCCCATATCAGTAAAAGAGAAGATCAGCTCGTCAGCCTTCTTATCAGAAGCAGCGGCGTTACTAGTAGCAAGCTCACGAGCTTTTTCACTAAGGAATTTCGGGGCCTTGAGCCCAGAGCTTCCTGATTTGTTCACGTTTCGAGTGTTCTCAGCCTGGTTTCTTCGCAAACCCCGAGTGTTGCGACCGTACATCCCAAACTCAGTCGGCTTGAGCCCTGCCAGGAACTGTGGATCAAACTTAACGGGAGGTGCTCCAACATCGCAGGGGATGTCTGGCCAGGCGGACGCCAGAGCTTCTCGATAATGCGGCAATCCGATCATGTTCAGGGGCCTATAGTGATCAGTAAAGGAACAAAAGTTCAACTTGTTATCTCAACTTACGTATCTGGGCCCCAGTCAATATTGGGTAGGGGCTCTTCGGGAGTTGCGAATTCGATCGGAGTTGGTAAGTCCACGAAATGGAGTTTTGTCGGGGATCCCCAGAGGTGGATAGAGCAATCAGCATCTGTGAGGGCAATTGCCTCACCAGAGGGCGCAATCTCAAACATGCTCAAGTAGGAAGTAACGTTAGCCAACCGTACGTCGCTCGTGTTGGGATTCATTAAGTCAACAACGTGCATTTGCCCACTTTGTGAGACAACAATGCTAGTCGTCAACATCCTCGGGTGCATGCGCACGTAGGCAGCGCCAGCTGGGAAAGGAATAGGGGGCATCGATGACATCTTCTTTATATCGAAGACGTTGAGGAAGGGGTCAAGCATATAATTCTGACCCTGTCTTAAGGAGTATCCGCAAGTTACGATGAAGTCATGCTGAGCGTCCATGTCATTAATCAAAGCGGAGTGCGCATTCCAAGACTTGACGACAGCAAAAGTGACAGGATCTAGTAAGTTGACGGAGCCGGTCTGAGTTGCGGCGCATATATATCGCCCACGTCTCATTATCGTGTACTGATGTTCGGTAGGCACCTAGCGGAAGTTAGTATAGCTTTATTACTGAGAAAGTGATCCTGACTTGTTTGACAACATCACCCTTAATGAGGTCAATGACAAGCATCGTGTCTTGCATTCCCGCAGCGATGATCTCTGCCGTTCCCTTAGACGTAAAGCTCATACATCGCAAGTCTTTCATATCGTCATGTCTGGCAAAGATCAGCATCAGTCGATCTCACATGGAATTGATCATCCTACCTAATATGCCATATAGGCAGTCCTCTCCGAATAGCCATATGCACATCTTTAGCACCCAAGGAAACAATGCCTTTCTCGTTGACGAGTATTTGACGAATCGGGCCATCAGAGGATGAATGGGCCTTGAAAGAGGTATATCGCTGCAGTTCGGTCCCATAGAAGGAAGTGACTCGACCCTGAAACACTAATCAGCGCCAGTTCAGCTTCTACATCTCACCCTTTTCGACGTACATATTCGTTACCTGTCCAAAGAAGTTCCTGAGAGTTGTCGAAGGTCATAGTCGCAACCGGAGTGGGCATCGCGTGGACGCCCGGAGGCGGGAACGGAATCCGGGTGACCTGGAGAAGAACTGGATTAGCACAAGCTTGATACCTATTCACGACTAGACATGATGCCTCCCAGCTTCATACAACACATTCACGCTTTCTCTCTATACTTAAAATACATGAAAAGTCTAAATAACGGCAAAGACATCATGAAACATACCTCAGCCCAATCGCCGTCCATTGTGAAGGGATATGAGCATTATCTGTAAGGGCATAGCTTATATGAAGAGCGCGAGCCAGTGCGCCAGCCTCCGAGAGGACTGGGCAGAACCGAAGAAGCGATAATGGTAGCACGAAACACAAAAGTCAATAAAGCTTGTCCGCTCAATCCTCAGACATTGGATTCTTTGATAGAAATAAATGCCGGTGACGAAAGTGGGATATCAGCTCCCAAGCTTGGAGGGGCAGCAAGCTCTCATTAGCCGGCGTTCATCCGGCGCGCGAAGTTGACGCGGTTAAACTTCAAATTCGAGAGACGAGGGCTTCATATGTATCTTTCCGTCACAGCATATCATGCAATGTCAACGGTCTGTCTTTCTAAGTTGAGAAGGTAGGGCTAGTCTGCATCGTTGTCTGTGGAGGTGCGATGCTTGTACGGTGCTGAATGAGATGGCCACACGAACCGACCAAGATCGACTCTCATTCAACCCAGTTCGATATAAGGTATAGATGGGAATTGAAAAAGTTCCTCGCACATGTCACAAAACTCGATGGCCTTGAGCAACTACAAAGAGTTCATTCACTTGCTTGACTTGGAAAATGGTCAGGTGTTGCTATATTTGACTCGGAAACAAACCACGAACCATCCAGACTGGCCAATGTTGATGTTGAAAGCGATTGGTACTGTTCACGTGTTGATCTATTGCTCCCATATGCATTCTATCTTGCCCCCTCTATCTTGAACCTGTTCTATACCTATTCGCTTAACGCCGTAAAAAAGGACTAGCATGAGTCAAGTGCCCGAGCATAAAAACGCGGCGCATTGCCCAGCCGCCAAGTATCATCGTGTATCATTAATCAATAATCGTGCCTAATGATCTCCTAAGCAGACCAACCCCTTCCCAAAGTGGTTTTGACTGCTGAGTAAGTCATTGACTGGAGTTGGGGGTTCCATATAATAAAGCCGTCAGCTTGTGTCACGGAATCATGACGCAAAAGCTGTCCTCGAGTCCTAGGAATCACGGGAGAGCATCCGTAGATCGAGAATCCTTGTAGCACAAAAGACGTTTCTGCAACAGGGAACTGCCGAGTCCGGTCGGTGAGAGGCTGGGCGACCCCTTTCTCTTCCAAGATAGGTTTGATCAGCGGCACCTTCGTGATTCGGTTGTTGTAAATCGCCGAGTCTAAATAAGTGCAGACGAGCCAAAAAGTACACAATATTCGATGCCTCAACATTTCGTGGTCTTGGTCGTGGATCCAGCCGGGAATACTAAACGCGAAGACGCTAGTTTGAGTCGATATGCGGACCAACCCAAAGTAGAAAAGCTGCTTGTGAGAATGTCAGCTTCACGATAGGGTCGAAGTCGCCGGATAAGAGGAGAAATGAGGCGGGACCAGGGTCGTAATGCGATCGCCGCTCATTCCGGTTAAGTTGTTATGATGCGAATCGCATTGGAGCAATTTCTCATGAAACTTGGTAGACGGTAAAATTGACGGGGAATGCGTGATTGCTGAATCCAGGGACTTTGGAGACAGGCTCTCCAGTAGGTTCGACCTGTACCTGCCATCGTGTCTTGGTGAGGGCTCCGACTTCATCCCATAGTCGCTGGAAACTCGCTTGGTCGTGTAAATAAGCTGATCGCGTGCTAGTCGAAGACGGTCCTGGATGGTTCGTGCCGACTTGGCGACCGTATATCAACGCATTTTTGGTGCCGGGCTTAAGGAATTCGACGACACGCTTGCCTATGTAAAGTTGTTGAACCCAGTTGAAGAGGTGAAAGAAGCTGCCTGCATGAACCATGGTGATCTTACCGCGCAACAAGGCCATCTCCTTGTCGGCGGGATCGAGCATATCGCCCGCAACAAATGTTGCGTCGAGGGAGTGCCTGTCCTGGAACAAATCGTAGCCAATATCGATGAACTTGGACTGCAGGTCGGTACCAATGAGTTGAGCGCCGTCAACTCCATCTGCACGAAACTGCCGAATTACTTGTCCAACCCCACATCCCAGATCAAGAAGGACATCTCTAGAGCCGGCGACGTTGAGGCGAAAGAGAGCTTGTTGGTAGCGAGGATCTTTGGGATCCGGGATGTAGAGAAATTTCCACCGCCCAACGCAAGGGTACTGTGAGATACACCAGGCCTTCTCTCGCTGAATGCAGAAGGTCATATCAGCTCATGTGC
Source organism: Fusarium xylarioides (assembly GCA_013183765.1). Taxonomy (NCBI): domain Eukaryota; kingdom Fungi; phylum Ascomycota; class Sordariomycetes; order Hypocreales; family Nectriaceae; genus Fusarium; species Fusarium xylarioides. Next base: position 24,597 of record SRZU01000225.1, on the reverse strand, counting down.
CAAATTACCTAGTGTTCGGGGACAAGTACTTACGACGCGGCGTATGTGGCCATCTAAATCGTTGTAAGGAATCTTGCTGTAAACCTCAAGAAGATGTCGAGCTGGGCCAATGTCTTGAGGGGGGTCCTCAAGATAGGTCCAATCCCGCACCTTCATGACATCCATGCTTAGCAACATGTTGGGATGAGTGAGGCTGGTGTCGACAATTGTGCGACCCAACTTAAAAAGTGACAAGGTAGATGAGTTGCTGTGGGACGACGGAAAAGGTTTATTGTCTGCGTCATTGAAAGTGTAATGCCGCTGTGTAAGCTCCAGTTGAAAGTGTGTTGTTGCTGAAGAATGAAAAGTGAAGTACTTTATGAGAGAGAGAAAGAGAGAGAGAAAGACCCGAAACCCTACGACAAGAGACAGGCAGCCGATGATGCCATTTCAAGGAAACAAGGGCGTTTCAACAAAAACAAAAAAAAGGGAGAGACGGGATACTCGGTTCGAATCCCGCAGCCCCCCCCCCAAAAAAAAAAAAAAAAAAAAAACGGGGTCTAACCACCCAAAAACCACCCTAGCTTCAACCAAGCCAACTTGGTATATATTGGTGGATTGAATGTGGAATATCAGCCGGGCAATGAGAAGGCTAGAAAAAAGTGGGTTTAACTGAGAGATTACATCATTGTTGGACCCGGTTTGGCACGTGACAAAGGAGGGGTTGTTGCCCGAAGGTTTTCCCCTCGCCGGCTAAAAGTCGGGCCGAGCGTGCCTTTTCCCAAGGCTAGAAAAAGTGGGTCTATTAGTGAATACAGCATTGTGATAGGTCGATTAAACGCATATCGTGATGCGAGATGCGCTTAGATAAGCAGCATAGCAATAGATTTCAGTTCAGTACGGGATACTCGGAGATCAAAATTGCCTGAGACAAGAGAAAAGAAAGTGAAAGCGAATGAGCAAGCGAGCAAGTGGATGCTACAGTAGAGAGTAAGGTAAGGTAACGCGCGGGTTACGAAATAAACTTAGTAGGAAACCTTAGAAGCAAAGGAGGTAAGTCAAAGCAGGCCAGGGTAGGGACTTTTGCGGTTGTCATATCGCCGAATCAACTAACAAGCCTGCCTTGCCCTGCATTTGCATTTGCATGCATGCACGTACATACGCATGCATTGCTCATGAGACGAGCGAACGAGCGAGACAAGGTTCAAGGATAAAAGCCATACATACTACGTAGTATGTATGTGTACTTACCTCCAGTTGCCGCCCTAGGGAGCTAGGTTAATAGGGTAATTAACTCAGGGATCCATAACATCAGCGCGGGTATAAGGAGAATTATTAGGGTCGGGTCGTTTCAACAAATATCCATAATAATTAACCCAAAGTACGGAGTAAGCATAGAGCAATTAGGGGGGACATGGCTTGATCAAGACCAAGCTACCGGTAATCGAGAGAAAGTCCGAGTAAGAAAGACGAGCAAGACGCAGGGCTCTAGAACCTCCCGTCCTTTACTCGCTCTAGTCAAAGGCCAATGATGCAGATGCACAAAGGGCCGGTCCTTGAGGACAAGACTCGAGAGGTTCTGGAATCGTCAACGAAATTGGTCCATCCAATCCAATCAATCAGCCCAAGCATTAATCCCACGACTGCCGCTCCGGCTGCAACCACACTCTGCTTCCAGGGCTGTTATAGCGCTCCTTGGCCCACTAGGAGTTCCCGGAACTCTTCTAAATACCCACTCTCCTATCCCTGGGCTTGTTCAAAAGTCTCCATGTTTTGAACGCCTCCGGCCTCTCACTCGGGACAACTTTTGTCACTGAGTCGAGATATTTCGTTCAAAATATCAAATTGCTCGTGTAAGTGGACTTCGGAGACTTTTTATTCAGCTGCATCAAAGTGAAAGGCCGCGGTTCGATTTGTGGTTGCCTCAACCCGTTGGACCCCCCCCAAAGTGCACAAGCAAAAGCAAAAGTAAAAGTAAAAGTACGGGCTGTTATTTGCCAGTCACTTATCAATCGTCGAGGCAACAAAAGCAAGCAGTTTCGGCCCATCACTTCGTCACCGACACGCCACTAATTAGTATACATACTACGTACGTATTCTTCGAGTGACGTTTCGTCTGTGAGTTATCATATGGCTTTTCTTGTCTCATTGGCTGCGTCTGAAGTAACAAAGTAAAGACCAACAGAAGAAAACATATGTAACTTCGTTTAACCAACCGCTGATGATCGATCCTTGATTTTTCTTCACAATCAAGCAAGTGGGGACCTCATCTGGGATGACAAGGGTATTGACTTACCCGCTAGCCTCCGTCGCGGAAAACAACGCCGAGAATGTGGCTGCCAGGGGTTATTGAGACAACATCTCGAAAGTCTCAAGGTACCATTCGAGCCGTGTTGTCGACAGGGCATTTACTCCGTAGCTAGCCAGCATCATGATTCACCAGAGGGTAGATCCGAAAGCTTAACAGCCTTGATTGTATCAGATATGGCTTCCAATCTACAGTACATATGTGGCAGTATTATGTATGATGGGCAGGTAGCATTTCCTCGGTGATGTAACCCTAACCTAACACTTGAGGTTTTTAAGGCCATGATCGGCAAGCCCGGATTAGTATGTCGGGCTGCACAGACGGTACATTCGTATGTGTGGGGCGAAGAGGTTGTACCTAAAGGGGGCTATTCTGTATCTATAGGGGGGTCTCACCGCTTTCGGGGATGACTTTAACAGCGTTTTCACCTGCCCTAATTAATGTAATTATAGCCAGAGAGGCTAAGTTAACTGACCCTTAAATTAATAATAATTCCCCTGCTAAAAGTTAGCTTTTAATAGTATAATTAAATAGAATATTATACCTAGGAACCCTAACCTCCCTCCTAACCTAGCTAAGAATAGTATAACTATTACTGCAGCTTAATGCCTTATTATAGCCTCCCCCTTTATTACAGCTTCCTTCCTTGCAGTTAATAAGTAACTGCTAGATTATATAATAATACTTCTTCTTTATAGACCTTCTTCTTAAGGCTAGGTAAGATTAGAGGTTAAATTTAAAGAAAAAGGCTATATTAAAGCTAGTATTTAAATTATTTATTATTATTTTTTATAGCTTTAACCCAGTAACAACCAATAAATAGAACCTAGGTATTCTAATAAGCTATAGAAGTATTAATAATAAAGTCTCTAGCTAGATTAAAGTCTTAATAAACTTAATTAATAAGGTTACCTTTAGGCTATAGCATCTTAAGTAACTCTAATTATAATAAATACATTACCTAACTAGCTAAAGAGCTTTAAAAAGCCTAACTAATAGAGTCTATAACTCCCTTATAACTTTAACCTTTCCTAATCTATCTATCCTTAAAGATACTTATCTTAATAATTACAGAACTATTAAGAAACTAACTAAGCCTCTATTAGATGCAAGTTCTTTACCCTAATATAAGATTAATAATACTAACCTTAATTGTAATTAAGATATTAAACTTGCTTAATGTATAACTAGTAGGTATTAATTAACTATGCCTATAGCCTATCCTAACTAGTTACAACTACCTCTAAAATGTCTATAATAGTAATATTATTACCTTATAGATAAATATATACTAAGGGGCAAGAATTAGGGTAAAAAGGGAAGCTAGTTAGTTATTAGCAATTAGCTATAATTAGTAGATAGATAACTAGTTATAAAAGCTAATTATCTTTAAGTGTAAGCTCCTTTACTGCTTAACTAGGAGCTTCTACTATAGAAGGTAGCTTAATAGGGAGGTATAAAGGCTAAGCACCTTAGATATAATAGATCTATACCTTAGCAAGCTAAAGACTAAGTATAGCCTCTAGATCTCTAGTATTATTACACTTATAGATATAATTACTGCTAATCTATAAGTAAGCTTCTATATTATAAGTAGTATTTAGAGTTTATATATAATAGAATTGCCTAGAAAATTCTATAAAGTTAATTATATAAGATAAAAAAAATTCTATATATAAGAAAGAGTTTATACCTAAAAGTTAAAGAGTCTTTTAGTAGGTAAAATAAAGCTATAGTTAATTAAATAGAATTTACCTAACTAAGCATATTTGCCCTATGAAATGATAACTGATGCTAAGGCAATAAACAGTAGTATTAACAGTAAAATTATTTATTATATTATTAGTAGAGGAGTTCCTAGCAGTAAAGTAGAACTATTACTAGGTAGAATTACAATATATAGTAATAAGAGATAAATACTATATTTATCTAGATATATATAATATAATAGAAATAATAGAAATTATAAAGAAGAGAAAAGTAACTATTAGTTAGTAATAGCAAGTAGACCTTAAGTAGGTTTATCCTTATATAGTAGTAAGTATAATAAAAGATAATCTTAGTATTAATAAACATATAATAGTTAATATATAGTATAAGATCTTTACTAATAACTAACTAGTAAGAAGATATATTATAGAAGCTAGTAATAATAATACCTTTACCTGCTATAGTAGAATACTACTGCTATTAGGAAAGAGAGCAGCCTTCCCTAGTAGCTTAAAATAAGAGGAGGTTTAAAATAGCTACTTAGCTAAGGTAAATAATAAATAAGGTAATAATAAGCTTACTAAAGAAGACCTAGAGGTTAAAGTACCTATATAAGCAAGTTAGTAAGTTATTAATAATACAGTTAATAATCTACTTCTCTTTCCTTTATTAAGGCTATTATAGACTCTTATAATAAATAGTAAAAAAAGGACTACTACTACTTTAATACCTCTTAATAATATAATTTCCTTTCTTTAAAAGAAGAAAATAAAGATAGTAAATAGAAGCAGTAGTAATCTTTATAATCTTAAGAAGCTATTTCTAAAGAGTTAATTATCTACTTATAATTATATAATATCTTTATAGCTAGTTAAGGTAGAGGATTTATAGGGTATAATTAGGAACTATACTTAGCTCTTTATAGAAGATTAAGGCATTAATTTTATAATAAAGATAATAAACTAGTTGCAGAAGGATATAAATAATGCCTTAGTTGAGAATTCTTTTAATAAGAAGGAGATAAAGGAAGCTCTTATTAATACAGTAATATAAAATATATAGTATTAATAATTAAAGAAGTATACCTTTTATAGTATTATAAGATATAAAGAGTTAAAGCTTTTATAAGGCTATAAGGCTTTAGAGATATTCTTATTAGCTATAGCTTTTAGCCTTAACTGCAGGGTAATTTCTCTAACTAAAATAGGCTTAGTAGGTATATAGATAATATTTTTATATGCTTTAATTAGTTTAAAATTTTTAATATAAGGTATTTTTAATGCTAAGTAAGTTAAATCTTAAAAAAAGTAATATAATCTTAATCTAGCTCCTATAAGCTTAAAATAGCTTTTCTTTAATTAGCCTCTTTATTAATAACCTCCTTTATAAGGCTCTCTTCTTTATCCCCTATAATACTTACTTCTTTACTATTTTCCTTAAGATTAGAGTTATCTAGAAGCTCTAAATATGCCTAATAAGTTACTTATAACTAATTTGCAATTAGACTTCTTATTCTTATCCTAGATCTCCCTATTATAACCTTATCTGCATAGCTGCAAGCTCTTGCAAGAGCCTTAATTTCCTATAAAGGAAGATCTTTTTCCTTATCTTAAAGCTATAGCTCTATACCTTTAAATATTAAGAAGTTATATAAGCTAGTTACTACATAGATTATCTTAATCTAATTACTAAATAAGTACTTAGAAGTACTATTTCTTATAATCTTCTACTTTCTTTTATATTAACTAAAAGCCTGCTTTATAATTATTTAAAGCTATAAATAGTAGAGATTATATAATTCCTTCTTATTTATAGGTCTTTTCCTAGCATTACCTTAATCTTAGAGATAATATTAAATCTAAGTATATAGAATTAGAATTCCTCTTTATAATTTAAAGCTAGTATTAGTAAGGAAGAATCTTCCTAGCAGGACTTTAAAAGTGCTATTATAAGTATATCCTATTAGTATTACATTATTAATAGATCCCTTAGTGCCTGCAAGTATATATAGAAATTATTCTAAGTGTTAATTAGCTGTATTTACTCTTAATTTATATTCCTTATACTATACTACATTACCTTATAACCTAATCTAATCTATTACTAACCTGCTAAGCTAGCTTTAATCTACTAACATTTATAGTTTTTCCTCTAATGCTAAAACCTTTATTTCCTAATTTGCCTTTTTTTCCCTCTTTCCCCTTTTACTTTCCCTCCTTTATGCTACAATAGCCCTTAATTCCTATAATATAACATTTATACTATTAATTTAATTACTGCAACTATGCATTTTAACTCTATAAACTACTCCTAGTATAGACTGTTACTGCTAGCTAATGTAATTCTAGCAAGGAAGGCCTATTGCTTAGTTAATAGGTCTTAACCCTCTTCTAGCTAATTAGTAAGGTTATTTAAGGCCTATATCTAACTTATAATATATATAAAGATAGATGCATTTTATGTATTAAGGAGCCTTACTTTACAATTAAAGATTATAAAATTAACTTGCTGCTTTAGTAGTAATCTATTAATATATAGTAGGTTTTTACTTATAATTTTCTAAATATAAAGGAAGGTATATAAGTTTAAAATATAATTAAGATTAAGATTATTAATATTAATTAAAGGATTAATTATATAATAATTAGCTGCTATACTTAGGAGATTATAGCTAGGTTAGCTATTATTAATGCTAATTATATAGTACTGCATTTTATAATAGATTTTAAGGTTTTTAGCCTATTTTAAGATAATCTATTTAGGTTAAAGCCTTAGTAGTAATTGCCTTAACTAGGTAATAATAGAGAAGGCATTTAGCCTTAGTAGGCTAAGGGGAATATCTTTTTTATACTTATAGATTAAGGCTACTTATTTAGTTAGATTATAAGGTTAAAGGCAGCAGCGCTATATAACCTTAAGACTTAATTTTAAGGTTATTGTGTTTTTTAGCATAGTATATAATGCCTTGTATTGTAATATGCTGAAAATAAGCATTATATTGTGTTATCTCATTATATGAGACCCTATTAGCTATACCTTGCGTATTGCTGCAGAGACATTTTAACTTTTTAATATAGAAATTATCCCTTAAAGTTAATTATATAGAAGATATTTTAAGAAATTAATAACTTCCTTAACTAGAATTTCTATTACTAAGTAAGAGGAATAAATACTAGTATATATATACTATTTATAGCCTTAATAGTACTATTAAACTAATAAAATTTAATATTTAGCTTAATTTATAAACTAATATATCTATTATCTAGCATTTAAATAAATTTTATATATAAATACTATATAAAGTTAATTAAGTAAGAGAATATTACTAATATAATACTTTAATTAACCTTAAATTAATAGGCTATATTCCTTTAAGGCTTACTATAGGCTATTATCTATAAGAAGATTATAAGCTTTAGTTTAAGAGACTAATACTAGCTATTACTTACCTTAATATTATTCTTTAACTACTAAGAAAGTTAATAAAAGTTAGCCTTTTTTATTTAAAATAGGTTATTAAATATTATATCTAATATAGATAATAGCTATAAGGCATATACTTAAGAGTTAGTAAGGATATTAATATAAGGCTACTAGGTAAGTAGATTATCCTTATAGTAAGGCTAATAGTAATACTAATAGCTAAGGCTATCTAGAAAGGTTATAATAATAGCTAATTGCCTTAGCTATTAATTATTAAAGTTATTAATAATAATTTTATTAATAAAGTTATTATAAAGGCCTAGCTATAAGAGATATCTCTTATATATTTTATAGCTTTGACCTAGTAACGACCAATAAATGGGATCTAGGTATTCTAATAAGCTATAGAAGTATTAATAATAAAGTCTCTAGCTAGACTAAAGTCTTAATAAACTTAATTAATAAGGTTACCTTTAGGCTGTAGCATCTTAAGTAACTCTAATTATAATAAATACATTACCTAATTAGCTAAAGAGCTTTAAAAAGCCTAGCTAAATCTGTAACTCTCCTATAACTTTAACCTTTTCTAATCTATCTATCCCTTAAAGATACTTATCTTAATAATTATAAAATTATTAAGAAACTAACTAAGCCTATATTATCTGTAAGTTCTTTACCCTAACTGCTTCATTTAATTAAAAATACTAACCTTAATTACAGTTAAGATATTAAACCTAAATAACTAGTAACTAGTAACTATTAATTAACTAAATATATAAATATTACCTCTACTTAGCTATAACCTAGAAATTAGTAATAAGAAGATTATAAACCTTATTAAAGGTATAACCCTTAGCACTAAGACCTAGGTATAAAAGCTAGTAAGGAAGGCATCTGCAGTTACTTATAATTATTAGATAGATACCTAGTTACTTAACTTAATTATCTTTAAGTATAAGATACTCTATTGCCTAGACTCTAATTCTAGCCCTATTTAAAGGTAATACTAAACTAAAATGCTATTTCTAAGGATTAAGCAGTAATATACTAATACTTTAAGTCTAATAATAAATAATTAGATTATTAACCTAAAAAGTAAGTATAGCCTATAGATTATAACTATTATTAATCTTATAACTGTAATCTATGCTAACCTTTAGGTAGGCTTTCTATAAGTAGCATTTAGAGTTTATATATAATAGAATTGCCTAGAAAATTCTATAAAGTTAATTATATAGGATAAAAAAAATTCTATATATAAGAAAGAGTTTATACCTAAAAGTTAAAGAGTCCTTTAGTAGGTAAAATGAAGCTATAGTTAATTAAATAGAATTCGCCTAACTAAGCACATTTGCCCCATGAAATGATAACTAATGCTAAGGCAATAAACAGTAGTATTAACAGTAATTCAACAAAGTATCTCTTATATATAGTATTAAAGTTAACTAATAAGGCTATTATAGGTATAGTAAAAAATACTAATTTATATGCTTTTATATCTAAGATATAAAATAGCAGAAAATACTAAAAAATAGAGATATTACTTAGTAGCTTGCCTTTATCTAGCAAATTATAGGCCCCCCTGCTAGCTTAATATATTAATAGCTTATATAAGAGCTGCTAAGTTACCTATCTATTATTATATTAAGATTACAGTGAGAAAACGGGTCTAAAGATGGAAAGGTCAGTTAGCTGCCCCTCTTTTTCCTATTTTTACAACATGAATCGACCTGATAACATGCTATCCCGGGCTTGCCGATCATACCCTAAGGCATTCTCCCCAGAGTCCCAGACCCTAGTCAGGGGGAATTCCGTCGCTTCTTCAGGTCAGTCTAGAAACCTTGATGATCATGATTACCAATTATCTTATACAGGTGGATTCTTACAAGCAATATACACCATTGAACAAGAGGGCCTTTCAAATCCCAATAATTATGAGTTCATTGTGGGAGCCCTTTGAGATGACAACTGACTTGCAATTCAGCCTACGCTCATCCAGTACTCTTCTCGTCAACTGAGAATCCCCATTCTCTCATTCCATGTTGGCATCGAAGACACTATCACATATTTACTTAAAGTCAATACCTTCATTCTGTCCTGTTGCATCGAGTATCAAGCCTAGCGTCGGAAACATTGAAAGACCGAGTCCTGTTAGGAAGCTCTGAGCACGAGATAGCATTAATGATGAATTAACAAAAAGGTTAGTGCAACCCAACTACCTCTTCAACAATGTAAACTTGTGAGTAACCTGTTGTAACCTCCACTCCCAACGCGTAACAACAGTAATACATGTGTAATTTAAGCTTTAAGCTCGAACTACAACACACCATCCCGCTGCTATTTCCATCTTCAATTCGTCCCTTAATGAAGATCTTGCGGCTATACAACATATGCGGAAACATTTCCAGGCGTGCTAACGAGAGATAGGCAGGTTGTTGTTTACTAGGCCCTGGTCTTCAGGTGCCAAGTACTCTTACCTCAGAACGTGTTTTTGGGTATTGGATTCGCTTTAATCTTATATAGTTGTGCCCTCTGACTGGTCTCTGCATGTTTGCCTGCCTAGACGACTTCAAGTTCTAGGATACATCTCGGGGGGGCCTAAGCTTGGAGGAGACTCCGCATAATACAGGTATGATTCTTAACTATTCCCCAGTAGGATGCATTTAGAGACATGGCACGAGCTTTATTCCACTCCTTTGGAGCTGTTTAGTATTCCAGCTTCCTTTACCCTCGGTACACGTATAGTTACGGGAACCCAGGGTTCGTAAATTTAAATCAATGTACTTTAGGAAACCCATGGGCCGCTTCTACACTATCTCTAAGGGGTGCGTGTTCCTGACGGCGGTGCTTATGATTGAGTTGCTGTTCGGAGTAACAAGACTGTAGCTGCGCATATACCTATATTCCCCATCTGATTGACTGCCAATAGCACGATGGCTTATATTTTCATAATCTGTAAATATTCACGAGCTAATGAATTAATGCAGTTGAGAGATACTTGACTGTCATGCATCGTGGAAAACCGAATTCACCTTCATGCTCTATCAAGCTCAAAGGATGATGATGACTGCCTCATCGATTACATACATGGTGGTTGTCCCCCAAGACACTAGGTAAGCTCCAGGGTAGCTGACTAAGCGAGCACAAATTGAGGCCGAGCATTTCCCGCCAGACTCCGAAAAATTCTTCCTTCTCCGTGATCTTGTCAAAAACACCCACACAAGGGCAGCCCATCCAAGTCATCGGGGCCGAGTTCTTCCTCTTCCGTCGAGGCGTCGCCGTCGTATCGCATTTATCCAGCTCCGAGATCCCAGAACAAGAGTCGTGTAAGTCGCCATGACCAAGATACAGCTTTCCTCATCAACAGCACGAACACAATCATGTCGTCGCGTCTGCCTGAAAAATCACTTTCCGTGACATCCCTCGCTTGGTTCCCGATCGTGTGCACTTGGTCAACATCGCGTCGAACTATTGCTAACAATGGCTTCGTCCAGTGATATCGTCGCGCGTCGCGCAGGGCTTAATTTGGTGGAACGCCGTCATATCGCGCCTCATCACTGGAACAATTGAAGCATTACGCCTGTCAATACTCATCTCCGCATATTGTGTTGATTTGACGATCGTCCTCACCCGTAAAATACCTCGAGTGCCAACCGACTGTACCATCTGCATGTCAAGCCAGCTGTAGCCATGAGTACAAAGCTAGAAAACGAGGCAGAGGATGCCAATATCTCATATCCCTCGCCCGGCACCGAGGCAATGGAAGCTGGCCCTTTTTACAACACCAGTGGCCGAGACGTCCCTCAAGACCACCAAGAGCACGAGCATCATGAGTCCCATCACGAGCCTCATCATGAACAGTCAGACCATCATGCGCCGGAACAAGTACAACATGTGCAAGTTCCAGAACACAATCAGAATGACCTGCAACCTCCAGAACCGGAAACCCCTCAGCAGCACGTTCCTCGTCCTGCCAACCTCGAAGAGCTTCAGCTGGCAGCCCAGTTAGGCCAGGGTCTAGCTGGAGCGCCCATGATGTCAGCCACAGACCCCAACATGAACGTCGAGGACCCCAACCTGCGAAGCATCATGCCTCACCCTGACCCCGAGCAGCAGCAGACACCGTCCTATGTTCACGATACTCCGACGAGCGACCAAATGGTATCGCACGCCATGTCTGTTTCTGTTGGGCCACCAATGGGCCCCCAATACCCTATCGACAACAGCATCCCACCCAGAAAACGATCAAAGGTGTCAAGGGCATGCGACGAGTGCCGGAGAAAGAAAATTAAGTGTGACGCTCAGTCAGATACTGGGGACGCTCCCTGTTCCAGTTGTGCTAGGTCATCCATTAGATGCCTATTCAGCCGCGTACCGCAGAAAAGGGGTCCAAGTAAAGGGTATGGTTTTGATACTTGCAAGCAATTACGCACTGAAAGGTAGAGACTGATAGCCTCAACAGATATATCAAAGAACTTGCAGATCGCATCCATAGCATCGAAAACAAGCTTGAATCCGATGGAGGCTTGAGTCAAGACGACATCGACAGACTCTTTTCCACAGATCGACCTCGGCAAAGCCAAGGCGAGGATGCTGCTCGAAAACGACCCTTCTCCAGTATCTCGACAAACGATTTTGTTACACCCTCGCGACAAATGCCATGGGGCTCGGACCACAGGATGCAGGCCTCGCCAGGGACTTCGGAAGCATATTCAGCTTACAACAACAACAATAACTCGTTGGCACCCCAAGCTACACCAATTAGGCCAGACAGTACGCCCTCTAAACCTCCCGTGGCTGCTATGGACGTGTCAATGCCAGATGCCCATGAGACCGTTGACGTCGACGAAAGCATGCTACAGAGGTTAGTGATCCGTCGTCGAAACCCTTTCCTGCAACTAACATGTCGTTATTCAGTTATTTGTCAACTGTTGGCCCTGTGTATCCGATATTGCCAAGCACAAAGAGTCGAATGCAGGCGTTACTCGCGCAGTGCCCGACGTCGGTCCAGAATGCATTTGCCAATGCTCTTCCCGCTGTCGTAGGATCCGGTGGTGACACAAAGCTCGCTAGCTTGCTACTTATGGAACGCGAGAGCGATGAAACCCATGCCACACAAGCCACCTATATTGTGCATGCCCAAACGCTATTGCTGCTTATTATCGACGCAGACTGGCGTTCATCACCAACTTTGCCGTACTTGCTCTCTCGTGCGGTTGGATTGGCCAATTCGATTAACCTATGGCGATACACTCCTGTCGAGTTGGTTTTGGAGTCCGACTCAGACTCAGATGACCAGCTATCGGTGCGGATATGGTGGTCATTGATCCTGATGGATCGTTGGCATGCTGTGGGCAAAGGAAAACCGCCAATGATACCCGACAATAGTACAGTCGCTCCTCCTGGCCTGGAGAAGATTCTGGGAGATGTGTGCTTTTACCTTGCTCGTAAGTGATAATTAGTTCATTCTAGGTAATTGTCGATCGCTGACCGGGACTCTAGGACTCTCAAAGCTGCTCAACTGTCTGTGGCAAGCTATCTTCACATTGCAGCTGGGAATGTCCACAACCGAGGAGATAGTGGCACGCATACTCGCAGATTATGTTGAGAACTACCGAGAAGATCTTCCTGCGCATATCTTGGCTACGTCGCATCCCGTGGTGCATCTAGCATACTGGCACTGTAAGCTCATGGTTGTGCTTTTGACACCAGGCGCTACGCCAACCGAAACGTTATGGCCTACCAAGGAAGTGATCAACCTTCTCTTCGCAAACGAGCACCTGCGTAGTCCACTCGTCAATCACTTTGTGTCTCTTATCACGATGTCTCTGGCGAAGCTTGTTAAGATCGACAAGTCTCGAGAAGAAGCCACACAGTTGATCAAGGACATTGTGGAAAAGCCCAACGAAATGTGGAATGGTGTTCGCGACAAACTCTCGGAATTCTTGCGACCAACATCGTCGGTGGAAGCGGCAGCGAGCCAAGGCCTTCAACACCTGGCAGATCTTGCCACAGCACATGAGGGCATCGCACCGGGAGGTGATGATATCTCATTTGGGCCATCATTGGCATCAGGGTATTTGGATATGGCGTAGAGCATCATTCAAAAAACACAGCAAGACCTGTACACACACGTGTGAAGAGGCGATGACCATTGTTAGGCGATGGGACTTGTATGATTATTATTCCCCTTTTTGGTATTTGTTAGACTGGGGTAACGGAAAATGCGGAACGATGACGGTAGATGATAGTGCCAAGCTTGTGCCATGAACGATGGCGTTTGGTTTTGTTGAGATACTAATTTGATAGTTACATATCAACTTTGATATTCGTAATCCCATCCATAATTGTCCTATTACAAAGCTGCACAGCCGAAGTCCTACTCTGCCTGCAGTAGCGGTTCCAGAACAGAGTTTTTCCCACGCTGTCATAACCTTGCCTGGTCAGGAGACAAAGTCAAAATCTTGCATATTCTAGCCGTACCTGATCGACACTACTAGACTACCTCTTCTCTCTCCGAGTACCGGACCAAGCTAAAAAGGTCCGACGGTTCAGGAAACGAGTAATGGGAGAATTGAGTTTACGTAAATGGGTCTCTATCGAATTAGAGGCTTTTCCCACTCGACTACCGGTAGACTAGTTGTTAGTTAGGCACTTAGGGTTAACAAGACTTGGTTGTGAAGCTGTCGGTCAGTAGTCCGTAGTTGAAGACAAACGTTACCGAGTAGTTAGCAACGAGGTACGTGGAGACTCTGACCCCGCGTATTAGCTTAGCCGTGCAAACGATAAAGAGGCTAGATTGAAATCCTTGAGGCTATGCTTTGCTTGCCAAGTTGTTAGTTACTTAGCTTGTGTGGTTGGCTGTGGTGGCCGATACATGCGAGACACATGGTTTGTGTACCGTACCTGACTGCCATTTTCAGAAGCAGTATAGAAACCTTCTTTGCTTGATATGAAGTACGTACATGCGCTGTACGCCCCTCCAAATGCAACTTGGCCTGCATGCCAGGAAGAAAAGACCAGGCCAGGCCCTGCATCACTGAGCTGATGCTTCTGTGCCGGCCCGGACCCGGTATGGACCGTTAGATGCATGTACAACACAGAAGCAGAGCACGGAAAAAGCAAAGTGCATCTGTCTGTTTTGTTTTATCTGTATGCACCTCCGAGCTCCAGAAAAGCAAGTAGCGTACATGTAGATGTGCTAAAGAATCTTTCATGTGTGTGGGGTGTTTGGTGACATCTTTCATGACAGTTTCCAGCCTCCGTACTATTTTCATGGGGCCCTCGGAAGATCGACATTTTCTGGAAACAATCAGGAACATCAGCAGAGCTTGTACGTAAAGCAAGACACATCGAATGCAGAGGGATAATGATGTCCTGGTCCAAGTGCCACGTCTTCCTTTATCCCTGTTGGCCCCGGCTTGGGGATCCCTGGAATCATGGGGAGGAAAAGAAATGATGGGGAAATACAGAGGTCGGTACCAAAAGTTTTTGCCTAAGATGACTGTAGCTTGTAGACCCACTTTTGATAAGATACCAGAGATACATGTAAGGAAATTACCCTCACTGATCACAATTAGATTATAGCAGCTATAGTTAGTAATTAATTTAAAAAGCTCCCCTAAATAGCCTGTAATTATAGGGCTATTACAGTGCAGTCCCCCTATATCTCTCTTATCTCTTGTATATCTGTGTACCTGACAGGGATTAGTGATTGTGGCGTAAGTCATCTTGGGCAAAGACTTTTGGTATGGACCTCCGTAGAGTGCTCATCTGTGGCGGCACGGGTGCGGGCCTATAGGATACCAACATGATGAAAGAAACGCTGGGTGTTTCTGAAATCAGGCCAAGAGACCTGCCACTGTTGTTGGTCGAGCATCTCTTGCATTGGACCCCTAGACAGCAGAAGGCATCCTTTTCGATATCCCGTGCACCACGCAACTTGGCTGGTCGAACCACTTCGTCTCCGGGCGTCCGACGACGGGCTGCAATGAGATCCGTGTGATGCTGTCTTGAAGCAATGACAAGTGATACCGCCGACGTCGAAGCAAGCTGGTGTCAGTGATCTTGAATGCATGTCGACACAATCACCCAACGTATGTAAATATGTATGATGGAACGGTATTTGGTGTTGTTGGCTCATGGACCTCGACTCGGTTGGTCTTGGTCCTCAGTCATAAAAGTCTATTGCGTTAAATCAAGTCATGCCGAGTACTCTTCGCCGTACCCAGTTTGAGACCAGAAGCAGAAACATCGAACCAGAAATAACAAAGAACGATGATGAACAATTGAGTCAACAGACGCAATAACTGCTTAACAAACGAGTCTAGAATATGCAATCTCCCTCCTCCTTGCATCACTCAGCTTGTAAATTTCCCGTGTAGATAAAATCGAGCGCAACTCGACGGACCGCCAGTGCAACTTGGTCTCCTTCTCTTGGCCTGTTTGCCATAGTCCGTCCGCCATTGCTTTCAAACTGGATTTTGTCTGTCTTGATCACATTTCTTTTCGCAAGCTAAATCATTCAAACAAATTGCGCTGCTCGTCTCTTCTTTGTCCTTGCTCTGCTTCTTGTATAATTCAGAAAGCCATCTGCGCCTGCTCTATCCTTTCCACCCCTCCAGCCGATAGTAGGAAAACTCATGCTCGTCAATACTCTCAAACCGTCTACTTCATGGATGAGAGTGTTGTCTGTCGTAATCATCACCGCAAGAAACCCAGGCATCATGCAGATGCGATCGGTTTGCGGGTGGTGGTGAGCGTAGATTCGCTCTGTATAAAACGTATATATGTTTGCGCTCTTCACGCGAAATGAGTAAAAGAAGCCATGCCTCTCATGGCCTCAATTCGTATGGTATTTTTCAACGCCTGCCGGTGCGTCACCCTAATGACTTGAAATAAAAAAACCGAATGGGTATTGTGTACGCCAAAATATTCGAACCTGGATAATTTCTCACATGCCCCAGAAGCTAGGCACTGAAGCAGGGCCGAGAGGGTCGGGGCTTTCGTCCATTGTAGTGATGCCCTCGTTATAATTAGGCATCCAGAAGGCAGGGTCGTCCTCAACCATAGATAGACCCGCTCCCGCCATGGGGCCACTGTCTGCTCCCTTATAGAAGCTGTCGTAATCGATGGTAGTGAGATCGGTCGAGTTCGCCATCACGTTGCCGTTCTGTCGGATGAAGCTATCGGCACGGCTGAATCCTTCCAGGCCGTCATAGTCGCCGTCTCCTCCGGGAAGAAAATCTTCCACTTCGGAAACCTCGCCCGAGGTCGATGTAGTGTTTGCCAGGTGAGGAAGGTGCTCTGAACCGCTACCGAAATCGAAGAGGCCATTGAAGCTCTGAGTACCGGCCTGGCTATAACTGGAAGGCGTGAAACTCTCGCCCTTCATCTCTGAAAGATCATAGTGGCTCCAGTCGACTGAAGCAGCACTGAGGCCAGCGCTGTACAAAGGGGCATCTGTCTCCGAATTGAAACCAGACCCAAACAGATCAAAAGTACTGTTAGCCATATAAGGAGGGTACTCAATGCCTGAAAGATCCAGAGGAGGCAGATTGCCATTGAGGTTCTGGAAGCTGCTCGCACCGCTCATCAGGGGCGATGCGGTTTCTGACTTGACCCTACGCTCTCGGTTGGTAGCAGCGCGGGCTCGGCTACTGGGAGGTTCCCGCGTGCTCTTCTGCAGCATGCTGTCGGCGCCTAAGCTGCCAGTGCTGTGAGCCGAGTTCACCCTGTTAAGCTGATATGGGCCACATTTTTGCGAGACCCGGTTGCTTCGGTGAGCAGGCTTGTGGTTGCCGTGCTGATCGAAGGTCAAGACACCGTCTGAGTGGACCGTGTTGGCTCGTCGTCGTCGACCCGGAGGCTTCGGACGGCCACTAATGCTAAGGGTCAAAGACTCGCGCTCCGAGTCAGATTCAGGAACGGTGTCAAGAGCAGGCTCGTTCTTGTGGGAGCAGCTGCAGTGGCCACCATGGTTACAGCAACATGTCTCTGCGAAAGTCTTAGAAAATGCGAATTGTGTCGAGCGTCTCGAGGTTTGTAAAACCTCGAGAAACCAGAGGAAGCTCACCAGTGTGCCCCTCGACGGCTGGCTGCAAGTGGGCACATTTACTTGTCTTCTCGCCGCAGTCGCACTTGACGTGAGCAGAGCGCGACTTACGCATGGCGCGACAGTGAGCGCATTGGGAAACTGGTCGACCCTTCTTGTTGATATGCTGAAGTGGGCGGTCTATTCAAGGATTGAGGTCAGTAACAGAGAACAGAGCTAAGCTGGAGGCATGTCCATGAACGAGTACTGGAGTTATATCCAGCCAAAGGTTATGACTGGAACCGATGACCCATAACATGCTTCAGTCTGGAGTCTCGACTTACCAGAATGTTGGCAATTGCTCACGCGGTGGCCGCGGACGCAAGCCTCGCAAGCATACTTTTCTCCATCAATTATCATTTTGGCGGGTGCAGACTGGCTCAAGGTGCAGTTGGCTCGAGGTTAAACGGCGAACTAGAGAATCGTGGAAACAGTAGTTTCTTGACGAAAGGTAGATATGTAAGATCCAAGGTGACCAAGTTCGAGTCGAGTATGCTCGGTCCGGCCAAGGTGGAGGGAGGATATGGTGGGTTTCTATTGACACCGATATCCAAGGCTTGTGTGTGTAAGTGTCCCGCAAAAGAGCTCCCACGCTAATAGAGGAAGTGGATTGAGGTTGGGGAAACTGGGTCGAGAAAGCTTTGTTAAACCGGACAGTTAAGTTTCAGTAACATATCGCGACGGAGCTTAGGCAGAGCTGGAAGAGGCTGAAAAATGAATCCAGACAAGGAACGTGGGAGCAGAAGACTATAATAAAAGTTTTCGAGGGCAAGTTGGACAAAACCAATTGATGAGAGAGAGGAACGGAGTGGAGATACACCGGCCAGTGGGTGGGTAATTTTCCCTTGGGGTGTCTTGGGGTCTCCTCTGGAACTGTATGGCACAGTAGGTTCCTAGACCTAGCTTGTGGCCGGGTTGGATCGCTCGCTACTGTAACCCTGGGTCCTGGGGGTGCGATGATGCAGATTGTAGTGGTGGGTGTAGAGAGGGAGTGCGCCGCAGGAATACCTGAAATGGATGGGCGGACGAGGTCGGCGGCAGGACCGGGGTTTCTTCTGGTGCACGCTGCAGCTAAGACAACGACATCGACGACCAAGTTCAAGCCAAGCCGCCCTGCTGGAGACGTTGTGGGTGGAGATGTCGGCCCGGATGGTCGGAGCGTTCTCGTTCTGCGTTGTTCGTTGCTCGTCGGGCCTGGTTCTGTAGCTTTGGTGACGTCGGCGGCCGACACCAATTGGTGAACGGAGAGCAGAGAACGGAGAACACACCGCACAACTAAGCGTGCTCCCTGAGGAACACACTGAAGGACGCTGTGCAAATGTGAAGTTGGGAAACAGAGGAAAGAAGCAAAAGTGAAAGATACGGGAGAGATTTGAGGAGGAGAGCCTCTTTTATGACAGACAATGCATAGAACAGGAGATAATGACGAACTGCAGCGCGAAACCGCCAGAGCTCAGAGTCCAAAGGCCAGAGCCCAAAGCAGCAGCGTCGAGGCGTGGTGGGCAACATAACACCCATTACAATGTGATATGTCTGTGAATAGCAACATAGCAGGCCAGCCGTGACCCTTGGACCCTTGGCCCATCATGATCCCTTGATCATCAAGTTATCCTGTACCGAATCGATCCGCACAAGTCAAATCGAATTCTTGCTTTCTCGCTGGTTAATTCCGCCAGTGTGCCCGCTCAGACTGGACATTCTTTGCCTATAGTTCCTCGGGTCCATGTTCTCGATATCCTTGCCTTGCCTTGAATAGCAAGGCGAGGCGTGGAGGTCGCGGACACGGGCGCGATCGAGGATACTCGGCTGTACAGTGTGGGACGATGGCGCAAGCAACAAGGTGACCGGGCTGGGGCACCGGGGTGGAAAGCATGGGCTGGGAAGGGGGACAAGGGTTCTGGAGCGACCATGACGAGCTTGAGAGCACAGAGAAGACATCGTCAGTGGTCATCCTCCGTTGTGGTCCGTGGCATGGCATGGGCCATTGCTGGAGACGTGGGATTGAGACCGAGTTCGGGATAGCGGCCTCTAGTTGTTTCTCGAGGGAAGGGTTCAATCATGAGCGAACCTGTGATGTAGAATCGCTGGGCATACATACGTTTGTGTGTGATTGGGGGCAACGGGAGAAATGTTACCGAACGTACTGCCGTTGCGTTTGCGTTGTTTCTAGATCGACATTTCTCAACCGTGTATGTTTATTAAGGACGAGATTTGATACACTCGCATAGGCCGTCAAACTTATTAGCCATTTGGTTGTCATCATGAATGAATCAACTGTCGAGTGAGAGGCTTGGGGGATTTGTGGAGCTCATGGCCCGTGGGATGGTGGTGATTTATCCATGAATGTTATAGTGGATGGATCACGATTGATGAATGGGGGAAGTAGTTCAAGATTGGTGCGAGACAGATTACAGTGGAGAGATGCGGAGTGTACAAAGTGAGAAGGAGCAAGACCAGGAGAACCTTCGGCCCTGATCCAATCGATTTATCCGTTGCAGACCGATCCGTTGCAGGCCCACAAAAGTTACCTGGTGGTCACGTGACCACGTGCCGCTTGTACCTCTTGTCCGAACAGATGTTCGCCCGCTTGGGGTCCTATCTATCCGTTAAAAATTGGTGCCGGATCGATTGAATTTTTGACTTACATAAGGCAGACCCAGCTCTTCAGGGTTTAGCGCGACAAAGGTACATCAGTCAAAGACCCACAAAAAAGACCCCTCTAGCCTAGGTACTTCAACCCTGTGGAATGCCCTAATTTGGCAGGCCCGCAAGCCACTTTTGGCGCTGTAACGGATCGACTGTAACGGATAAATCGATTGGATCAGGGCCTCAGGAGAAGGAAGGAGAGTGGGGAGAGGGAAAGAGGAGCTGCATGCATTGGCATTAGACATGGATTCGTAGTTCACATGTGTCCTCAGTAACATGATCATGTAATTACAATGCAGTTTCTACATCGCCTTCCTGTTTATTGACAATTTAGAGCAAAGCAGAGCAATTCAGCATCGGGAACCATGATGGGAAGGGGTTGCTGTTTTCGGGATTGCCTACCGTAAAAGAGTGTGTCTGCGGGTAAATTAGGTTGACTGGCATAACGGGACGGAGGGACGATCAGAATATATCCATGCTTAACTTTATGGGAGAATCCGGACTCAGCAGAGACGCTGACTGGCTTGAACTGACATCCTAATCCCAGTGTTCAGGGTTAAAACAGCCACAGTTTCTGTCTGGTCCTAATCCTTCGTGTTGCAGCCGCTCCGCGTCTCGAGTCAAGAAGAGAATAGTGCAACAACAGAGACAGGATCACCAGGCGATACTTACGTACTGTGCACACTGCGTACAGATGATATTATTTGGGATAATAATCGACTGTATAAAATTCGACACGACAGTAGCATTATCGTGTCCTCATCAAATCCACTTCCGCTGTGACTTGGGCTTGAAATCTGACGCCTAGTTGGCGCTTCATGCAGCCGGACATCAGCTCTGTCGTAACTTGGGAACCTCTGGTGCAGGTATTGTCGCGTGCAGACAATGCCCTGCCCTGTACCTGACGTGACGGTACACTGACATATCTCAGAGGCTCGTCTAGTGGCCGTTTGGCTGGGGTTATCAGACTGGGGGCAGGGCAAGATTCGACATTCGTCAACAAGGATCACGGCACAGCAAGTTTAAGAATGCCGTTCTATCATTGGCTGTACCGAAGCTTAGGACGGGTACGATCAAACCGGGTTAGACTGGCAGATTTGATCCAGGTCATCAAAAACGAAAAGAAAAGAAAAGAAAAGAAAAGTTTTACGTACATGCAGCACAGCACCTTATCGGCGGAGCATCTTCGGGACGATCCATCCATCCATCAAACTTGAGTTGGTGGTGGTGGCCAGTGGCCGGTGGCCGGTATCTGTTCGGAAATTCGCAATCCTTGCTCTGGTTGGTTGGTCGGTGGGTTCTTACAATTGCTGAAAATGACTAAGGTAAGCTGATTGTATTATTGAGATGTTCCTTGTCATGTATAATATTAGCACCCGAGCATCTCACTTTTCGAGGTCCATAAACAATGGCAGAGCCGACGGATGTAAACTGCAAGGCTCCCGTCTGTGCCGCTGCAAAACACACATGGAAGTGAAGACACCTAAGGTGACCGTGGGTACTGTGTCTCACTGTAGCCACACTGTACCAGATCAGGCTGATTGATTGCACTTCAACAGCTCCACCTATCAACATCCTCCTGCATCAGACTGCCTCCCGTCCAGCTAATTTGATAGGGCGCGCTTGTACGGATACCTACTCGCCTACATCCACACTTTGTCTTGCTGTTCATGAGTGCTTGGCAGAAACAGTAACGCCGCGGCTCCCTGAGAGAGAGATTGGGAGTTTCGGTTTGATTACCGATACATCATGAATATACTTTGCTAGGCGGCTCTTTTCAAGTATACGACCTAGTCCGTTTTCAACCATGCATCGGCTGTAATCTCGTTCTCGCTTGCTGATGGCTGATGGCATGCCCTGGCAATCGTTTTGTCATACTCCGTACAGCTCTTCGACTTGCTGCGCGGTGTGTCGCTTCTCGATTGACGATACTGACTCCATTTTGCCGCAGGCAACAGCATCATCATGCTGCTACGGCCCCTTGTCCAGAGTTCACGCGACTCTGTTACTCAAAGTCAGCCATAGCTACGTATAATCGTCCCGGAGACTTTTATCCACAGAGCCCCCAGCTCCCTGGCTGGATCATACACCTTTATGCACCAATGCAGGCCTACAGGCTCCATGTATCGGAGCCAGACAATGAAGCAACGTATAGGCTCCTTCTGGTGTTCGTGTCAAGGCAAAGATGACAATGTCTCAGTCTGGATGACCATCTCCAAGACCCTCGTGGACCCTGCAAATCATTGGATCCCAGGGTGCCCTCCAAACCAAATTAAGCACCGACAGTGTTACCATGACAAGTGCACTTGTGTGCAGACCGCCGATCCAGGGGTATGTAGCCCAGGCTGAGCAGTCTTGGCTGTACAGATTCGCCGATGCTATTTGTAGCCTTGTCTCGACATGTATCTACCTGTTGGACTGCCTATCTTGGTATAATCCTTCGGACTATATGCGGTGCTTCGTCTTTCATTTGAAGCACAGATCTTGAACTTGTGACAAGCTGACCAAAGAAGAAAGCACCGCATAATTTAGATTGACACCTCAGCTGGACTCTTCAGCACTCTCAGTCCAGAGCTTTGATTGCTTCCTCCAGATGTGCAGGGCGGGTGGCTGAGACATTACCCATCCATCCATTGGCATCCTCAACTTTTCCGCGTCATCAGCATTGCACAACCAACCAGCCGTCTCCGCCCGGGTGATGCACTTTCGGCTCAATTTTGTTGGTTTCGATTCGTTCCGGAATCTTTAGAAACGGATACCCTCCGAGGTGCGGTAGACTCTCGATTTTGTTCATGTACATTTGTATATTGTGACATTAGCATCCTGCAGCTCAGACGCCAGGATTTCCCCAACTTCCCCCGCGATGCACGGACCCCGACGGGACAGTGCGGGCGAGCGGGTGCCGGGAGTTTGTCTTCCAACTAATATGGCTTCTAGCAGGCTTCAATATAGCGACAGTTCATGATCATTCGGGTGGTGCAGCACGTATTCCTTAGATCAGCAACAATGCTATTTCCTCTATGTGATACGTGTTGATATTGTCACTGCACTGCCGCTGACTTGGTGGATAATCCGCTTTGGCGACTTGCGCGAACCTGTGTTTCGAATCATGAGAATCGGCTTCCGGTCATGGAGGATATCTATTACCGGGCACACCCCAATCATCGTGCTTCCGGTTACCACCCAGGCCTGATAAACATGGGACGGAACCCCGATTTCTGCCGTTGCTTAGGTGCATGTCGTCCGTATTAGATCGTACTTGTATGTACTCCGTGATGTTTCTATGTCGGCTATCATGCGTATTGACTTATTCAAGGAACTCTAGTTCTGTGGCGTCTTGCTCGCCAGCTACATACTGATGATAGGATATCAAGCCCCTTTGTCCACACAAAGAATGGGGACCACGAGCCTGGTTACAGTGATCGTCCCGCTTATATGCAACACTTCATTTGAATGGCGATTCTCTCCAACCAGCAAGGTTCAGTCAATTGGAACAACTTCTTCGTATCCAACAAGGGTTTGGCAACTGGAAAAGACAATTCCGGACTCCGCATTCTGTGGTGGCTAGCCACCTAGTGCCAAGTTACGTATAGAGAATCCCACAGCCGCGAAAAGCGACAGCCGCCTCTTTTATGCCCCCGCTCCTCAATCTGATGTGGGATACCGAGGGGTCATCGGAGTTAGATCTGACCGCCCTGGAAGATCTATATGAATTTCTGTGTCGTCCACGTGTATGCATAAAATATCAAGATTCCGCCTCGAAATGGGAAGATGAAAGGCTCGTCGCCTGACCGCAACATATGCGGTGTCAGAACGTCACGCAGGTACCAGAGTGATCTCTGGCGTGTCCAGCGATTGGAGGTCCATTCTGCGCTCTGGCAGACCATTCCTTGCTCCTACTCCACGAGGCTCACGCAAGGGTCTGTACACACCTGGCTGCTACTTACTTGCATCTGTCACTGTCACTTGTGACTTGAGTACTCTGCTGCATCTCTGGGGAAGAACCAAGAGTGAAGCAGGGGTTGGTGAATTGGCTGACAATGTCCTGAGATCTACTCCGTATGGGAATTACGACATTGATGTACCCTGTCACAGCTCTTGATACATTATATACGGGATGCAGCATACAGATGACTTCCTGGGGAAATTAACTACAGTCCGCAGGGGTTACAAATGTCAGGACCGGTACAAGCCCGAAGTGGCGACCTTGTGGGGATGCTATCATCATGGGTATAGGTACGGGACTGGGGTCGGTTTTTGTATGTGATTTTCAATATATTGAGGTACTGATACTGTATCTAATAGTCCAATGGGAAGCCACCTTCCCGGATGCATCTCATAAACCGGTCTCGTGTTGAAAGGGATAGCTTTATGAGGAAATCTTCGTCAATTGCTTCCCAAGCGGCGTTGATAGCCTCTTGTTGCCGCTGACGAT